>BGPR01016042.1:0-18516 GCA_013235015.1 Araneus ventricosus
GTAGTTACGTATTGTTAGTTCCCTCTGTCATCAGCTATACTTTAGTAAAATTGGATATTCCAAAATTTTAACCAAAAAAGTCCTACCTTCCATGACTAAAACTGACCGAAAGCATGGAGTTTTCAATTTCACATGATTTTACCAATCAAGGGTCTGAGCAACTACTGCGTGCATTGATTTTGGTGAATCGTCTACAAGACGGGTAATGAAATGGTGTAAAGTGGGTTCAATAAAGAATATTCAAGCTCCATAACGGCCAGCTGCTATAAAGTGGCCTTTTTGTTTAAATGTTAGATCGTCAAAAATATCAACATGATTGATAGACTGGGAACAGCATAAAAGTTAGATTTCGTAACTTTTTTCTGTATATTTATTCACATACCAAAAACATATTAAATTCTTTTCCTTCTTTGTGCTTTTTAATTTTTCCAAATATATGTCATTCAACCGTTTAGAAATTAGCTTTATTGACTGCCACGATAAGTGTGTGGATGTTCTGTATATATATATATATCAATGCTTATGGAAAATCAATCAATGTTGAAATAAAATGGAAAGACTGCAGTTTTCAGTAAAAGGCAGATATATATGTTATATACTGAAAAGGTTTTTGATTTTAATTTGTTTGTGTATTGAACTATATATATATGTGTGTGTGTAATTGCTGTATTTTTTCTTTTTTTACTTGTATTTAGTTAGTGGCCCTGCACATTTTTTTTCGTATCCTGCACGGCACCAAAAAAAAGATTGGGAACCACTGGATCTATGAAAAAACTGATACAAAAAAATGGTCTATTTTGTATCGATGAGCAAATTGGTAGTGAAG
Source organism: Araneus ventricosus (assembly GCA_013235015.1). Taxonomy (NCBI): domain Eukaryota; kingdom Metazoa; phylum Arthropoda; class Arachnida; order Araneae; family Araneidae; genus Araneus; species Araneus ventricosus. Next base: position 827 of record BGPR01016042.1, read on the forward strand.
AAAAGGCTTTCTACTATTATCTCTCCACTCTTAACAGTAGACATGATATAACAGATTTTGCTAATTGAAGGGATTAGTGGCAAACAATCATGATGGTAAAACAAACAATTTTATGGAACGAAGCTACATGAAAAAAGTTATTTTAACTAGAAACATGCTGATCGAATAATAAGTCGAGAATTTTTTTAAAAAACATGTTTCTTCTTTTTATTTTCAATGAACAAACGTTGCCTATATTAACAGACTTTAAAAAAAATTTTCGATATGATGTTTGAGAGCAAAATATGAAAGCTGACGAATTTCATCAATAAAGGTAGAAATCGATGAAATAAAACTGACTAGACTTCACAAATTAAAATAACATGGTTATGAGAATACAAGGAAATATGCACATCCTTGACAGAAGAACGTTGGGTGTCTCAAACCAGTATGCAGCGAGGGGTGTACTGAAATTTGAGCAAGGTGTGAAAAGTTTAATATTTGTACTTTTATCTTAAGATTATTGTTGTGCTTATTTTTGATAAGTACTAAAGACGAGTGATATTTGTTTATAGTTGATATTTTATTTCAATACTGGAGTAAAGTTTTAACCCAGATTTTATAGGATTTTCACCTCTGAAGGTCTTATTAAAATTGAAGAATGAACATGGGACAAATTTATTATCCATGCAGCTTGAAGTACGATGTCATTTTAGAAATTTGAATAAATTAAAATCAGAATTCAAAATATATTAATGGGGAAAGTGTGATTAGTTGATATATTTTACAAGCAAAGTCAAGTGATTTGTCCACGATAAATTGGCAATCTGTATGAGTGGTTCCTTGGGTTAAAAAAATTAAAATGAAATAAATTTTATTTGACTATTAAAGCATTTTTTTAAAAAATTAATAATATAGAAGAATACTATTTTTTCCAGTATCCTTCACGGATCAAGATCCTTGTATATACTTAGTAAATTAAATTTAAAATTTAAACCAATTAATAATTTAATTTGAAATTGTTAATTATCTTAATTGCTATTCTTAATTCTAAGATTTACAGCACGGAAATCTTTTTATTCCATATCAAATGACCACCTCCTAACGGAAATCCCTCGAATCCACCTTGATTGAAAGTTATGAAAATTTGCCACGAAAAAAAACGTATTCACATACAGATCAAATACCAGAGAATTGAATAAAATGAGTTTTTACAAATATGTAGTCAAGAGAAAACCTGATGAAACTCTAAAGATTTAAGTTGTAAATAATAAGAATTGTATCAAAAAAATATATATATATATTATTCCTAACCTAAGTTTTATGTAGGCTTTAAATATAAAATTCTTAAAAAAACGTTCCCCTGATCTTATCTGGCCTCAAAAAAAGGTCTTCTTGTAGAGAGGTTCTTTTCACAATAGATCCTTTCGCAAAGATCATAACAGCCCCCCCCACCTCCCATAATAAGCGAAGGTACCTGACTGCAGAGGAATGTAATCCTTTGGTCCAAACCCTGGCAGCTTCTAGAGAAAAGAGCTGTCTTTTCTGGCTTGTCGATTCCATAAATCCACTAATGCCTGCCACCTATTTTAATCACTTGAATGTTACCAGCCTGGGATGCAAAAGGTCAATTTATCACTCTTGAAGGGAGTACTAATTTTGCCTGTCTCCTGGCAATCATAATACAAACAAAACGGACAAATCAATCAATGGGTATTGGCTCTGTACTGACATCAATAACTGTAGATATTTTAACGTAAATAATAAAGATGAAACATATCAAAAAATGTCGCAGAATTTTGGGAGGCCTAAAATAGTTCAGAATATTAAATTAAATCAGACGGATACTGCAAAACTAAATTGGATGATAAAAAGTCAAAAGGAATGCAAACGAAAAGGAAATAGGATTTTTGTAAAATATTATTTTCAGATACTTTCTGAAACTGAGAGCCAGAATCTCAAAGATACAGGGAGATTAATATACATTGTGAAATTAAATAAGGCAGTATGAAGGAAGAAAATAGAAGTACACGTTTGTTCAAAATATAAGGTGGTCAAAAAATCTATTAAACCCATTCTTAAAATTAATAAAAAAAAACTAATAATGTTTTAACTGCGTTTTTTTAAATGAGAGCAAATAAAAAATCAGATAAGGGTTAAAGCTTTCTAAATTTGCTACAGCGACAGATTCCTTAATACTCAATGGCTACCGATCAGCAGGAAAAGAAGATGCGTTTCTGGTTTTCTTCTTAGTTTGTTCATTATCTCGAAAACTATCTGCCTTTGAATTACAATTGATTAAATTAAAAAACGTAAAATCCCCACAAATACATGCTTTTATTTTCCTTCTATTTAATAGTTTCAGATAAATTACCTCAAAAATAATTCTGAGACTACATTAGACCACTGCAATGGTGCGTTACCTAAAAATCTTTAAATGCGCTCCTCAGTTAAAACTGTCAGTTGTAATTATCAGTTTTCAATTAATTTTGAAAATGGGTTCATTAATTTATGATCACAATGGCACTTGAAGAAATATTCTTTCCTTACTTTGGTCTTTATATAACTGTATGTGATTGATATTTAGTTGCTATGATTTCACCCTTTTTTTATGTAATTAGCCACAGTTCCAAAAGTGGGCTTCTTTCTACTTCAATATACCTTCACTGTGAATACTTCCCAAAACAAATTTTTTAAATCTACAGAATTTAATTACATAATCAATATCGCGTTATAAATTTCGAAATTCGCCTTTCCCATTATATCTTGGAATATCATCATTTTATAAAGAAATTCTACAAATAACTTTCATAGATGTCTGTAGAGAAATATACTTTATAAAATTTTCAGAATATGAGTTACAAAAGAACTAAAAATTTTTGGTTATGAATGGACACTTATATTGGCTCTTACATCTTAGTTTCTGTGGTACAAATGTGAAACAAGCCGCAACCTAACTTAATTGGTGAATAAATAGAATGATTAGGCGCATTCCACAGAATTACTCATCTGATAAGTCTTTTACTTTATTGGCACCTTTGTTGGAATAGCTTAAGAAGAAGAATAGTTTGTGGGTCTGTGAGTATATGCTTTCTTGATTCTCAAGTAGGTATTTTTAAAATGGCCGAAGTAGGGAAAGGCTGTTGTATGCAAGCCACCTTAAAAATTTCATTTGTACAGAGATAGAAATAATAAGTAATAGAATCTTTTGTAGTTTATTTATCCTAAAAAATATAATTGACTTTTGAAGAAATACACCTTTAAAGTAGAAAAAAAAAGAAATAGCTTCTTAAAATTGTGAAATCGATACATTTAAAGCAAATTGGTTTCCCAAACTGCACAACTAATTTCTCAAATTCAACCTCATACACAATGTGTGAACTGAAAGATGACATTTTATGCACCAGTCATTTCTTCTTTTTTGTCTCTTCACATATGAACACACGCAACTTAGTTTTTTCTATTTGAACTTATGTCTTTAATGTCCTTTTCTGAGTCTTTTTATTTGATTTGATCCATTTTATGAGGACTATCAGTTATTATAATTGCTTCTGGCCATTCCTTAAGTTCAGAAAATAATCCCCTTATTTGATTAGTCCAATACAAATTGTGTCAAATCTGAGCAAATTTTGACAAAGTCACCTAACTTTATCTTTTAATCTATTTTAATGAAAATATAAGTTGTAGCCATTTTTATAACTTTTGCAGAGTAAATTTATAAACGAGTTCCTTTTTCAATCAATTTGTAACACTTGATATATTTAAAAAAGTGAGCTCTTCAGCATGTGTTGGGCACCAATCATTTTGAAAATGTAATAATCAGCGATGTTGTTTTGCTGTTTAACATTTAGCGTAGTAATTTCTGCAATGATTAAACTCGACTTTAATAACTTTTAAATAAACAGAACATTTTCTTACAATTTGTTTTTAATATATGAGGCACATACTTAAAGACAACTTTAATACTAAAATGAAATTAAAGTAATTTATTTTGAGAATAAGTGAAACAGCTTAGTACTGATAAATGTTTGAGCTTGATTTTGAAATGTGTCCTGTGCATTCTCTTTCTTTCTTTTAAATAAACGTAATAACAAATAAAGATAAAATTTTGTAAATAGACTGGAAAATTGTAACTCGGGTTTATTATATTGCATCACTTTTTCACATCAAAATTACTCATTTTATAACTTTGCAGAGTAAATTTCTATAAACGAGTTCCTTTTTTTTCTAATCTATTTTGTTGAGAAGCAATTCTTTTCATTTTATTCTATATATTTCAATTTATTTAACTCCCTTCGACCTGGTGTCCGGCATTCCACATCAACTTGAACTGTCTTGTATTAATTCAATAATTAAATCATATGCTGTTTTTTTTTTTGTTTGTTTGTTTTCTGATTTTCTTATCAATGTAATCGTTGTAAGAATTTTCGTTTCATGTATGGAATCATTCCACGGTTTAGTTTTTTCAAAAAAAATTGAGAAATTGTGGTGGAATTAGTTTTCAAGTAATTTCTTTATTTTAATCCTTTTTTTACCATTTAAAAGGTTTCTACATTATTTCATTACTCTTTTGACAACCATTTTGAAGTGAAATTTGTTTTTATCAGCTGAAATATCCAGATGCCGGACATGGTGTAACTTCTTTATTTCAGATCTGCAGGCTTGAAATTCCCATTTATGTTTTAATCTTGCAGTAGTACACAGTAATGTACAAAGGAAAAAAATTTAACCCATTTTTCTTAATTCCGGACGAAGGGGTTACACTACCAACTTATATCGATTATTTTAATTTTAAATTCCTATATGGATATGGCGCCTCTCGGTTTGAGAATAACAGTTATTAAGGTTCTTAGCATTTTCCACGGAAGAATCGTTGAAGCAGGAGCACTGACATTGATTGATTATTATATGCCAAAGGTTTTCAATGCGCTAAAGCCACGCCTACCATATAGACATAAGTTTACAACCGCAACCTTTCCAATGCTGAAAAAAGCATGACACTCATTTAATGACTTAGTTACTACGAGGCTGTGCAAGTTCCATAACAATACCGGTACATTTAGTTAAATGATGTTGTTGTGGACAGATCGACCCAATTTTAATACCATTTCTTCTACTTAATGTATTTCCTTTAAAGTTGATTATATTTTTTTAAGATAAATAAATTACAAAAGATTCTAATGTTACTTTCTCTTATTAAAATTATTTTTCTACCAGTTTAAGTTTCTCAGTTCGTAAATCAAATGTAAAGCTAATAGTTCTAATTACAGAAATAATGACCTGAGATATAAAAATTAAAGCTCCAGTAAATTCAGGGAATGTGTCCACTTTTAGTTTATTTGGTTCAATTTTGATATGGATATATCCTCAGAAATATATATATATATATATCATGGATAGGGTCAGGTGTGGAAATGGGTAGAAAATACAATTACTTTTAGCTTTCAATTAAGTATTATCAAAACATTACTTTTTTTAAACCTTTTCTATGATTATATATATTAAGTAATTTTATATTGGGACCTGGGAGATAGTTTTAACCATATGTTTTGTATACCCATTTTAATTCCTCACACAGGTGAAAATGGTATGCAATCTGATACAGTAGCAAATATTAAAAAATAAATTATTTGCTACAGTACAGTGATAATAACAGTAAAAGCCGATTAAAAATTTTTTTATTAATTTATTTGAAAAGCACAAATTAAACAGTTAATTTGGCAAAATAAAATATTCTCCAACATATGTTTCTGTATATCTTTATCATCTCAAAATTAATGATGTCTGTTATTAAACTCACAAAACCTTGTTTTATATGAATCATCATCTTGATATAATTTGTGCTACTTTACAGCCAGAAAAAAAGCATGTTGTCAATCTTAAATTTTTCTAAATATTTCATTTTATAGGTATCTCTTCAATGTGCCATAATTTTGTCAATGAATTCAGCTTGCTTTCTCCTCAATAAAATGCTTTTACTCCAGGCACCTACTGTTGATTCTAGTCTACAGTTGTATTTTCAGTAATATCATTTAAGATACTTTTCTGAAAGAAATTACATTGTTATTTTCTTCAATTTTTAGCCTTTTATTATCTTTCACTTGTTAAAGTTCATCAGCACACTTGTCTCTTGCTATTTGTACTGGAATTATTCATGCAGCTGTGAAATTTGAAGCTTTCGGTGATATTTTGGCTCATTTCCCAATTCCTTTTGTATGTTAAAGAAATTGTGCTTTTAGGACAATGGCGGATTTGACATTATCAGCTTACAGGCGTTAAAATTGTTTTGAGGCCCCTTCCTAACAAATGTCGTAAATTCACAGTTGGTTTAGCACAGTGATGTACGTCGAATTGGATTTGAGGCCCCCTCATGGTCTGCAGATACGAGGCGAGTGCCTCTACCGCCTGTGCGAAAAACTGCCATTGTTTGTGATCACTCTTGGGATGGAGACAAGGACATGTTCTGAAAACTTGGAAGGCATACAAGAGATAACTGGTTGCAAATTTTCGGCTTCTGCCAAAGAAAGTGTTATTTTGCGTGGAACTGCTTTTAAGTTTTAACTATACACTCTGAAAACCACATCTTGCCATAAGTTTTAAAGATTAAACAACTATGTGCTCCTTTTCACGAGAGAAAACTGTAATTTTTCTGATCCTTTATGTACAGGATTTTTTTAAACTAGTTATGATATGGAATATTTATGTTTCATTAATTTTTAATTTATAATAAATGAATAATTTATTTAAAGAAAAAAATAATGCTGCATCTATCCTACATAAGATGCAGAAGAATTCCTTTCCTGCTTTAAGAATTCCTCAATAAAAAGATCCTGGAAGTGAAAGTTAGAATGAATAACATATGGCATAAACTTGTCCACTTCAGTTTAATGTGTTACCACACTCACTTATAAAGAAACTGTGAAAAAATATCAGTTGAGGAATGGAAGTCAGAACAGCTAACTATAATACCCCGACTCAAAAGAATACAAATATAATTAAAAATCTGTTGTTTTGTAAGCCATATATTTTGACTACCCATTTTACCCCACCTTGACCCAATGTAATAATTGTAAAAATAACTGCAAAAATCTTCCTCATTAACAGTTCTTGGTGACAACTTATAGGCAAAAACTATCAATGCATAGTTGAAAACTTTTTAAAAATTTCAATTGTTTGATACAAGATTTTAAATAAATTGGCAGCAATGAAGCACATTTATTGTATTATAGTAATTATGCATGTTCAGGAAACAAATCACTGTTCCATTTCATGAAAAATTGCTATGAAACTAAAATGGGATATGATGTTATATTTTCCATTTATTGAGATAGATAATTTCTAGAGGAAAATTAAACTTTTTCAATAAATGACTTTTAAATATGGAAGAACAAGCAACTTTTTTAGAATATTAATTGAAAATTTCATTATATTAATTTAGAATAAATGAACTGTGAATACTACATTAAATTCATAAACAATTTTAGTTTGTTTTAACTAAAAATAACATTCCAGCTGAACTTTAAGTTTCTGCTGTTATATATAATTCTAAAAGTAGAACTTTTGAGTTTTTGAACAAATTTATTAGCATTATGGAGTTTTGATTAATATAAATACATTCTGCATATAAGAAACAAAGAAAAATTTGGGATAGTCAATACATGTAATCGAAAAGAGAAGCAATTTTTCAAAATTCACAATATTTCCTTTCATTTCATTAAATAGAATAAATGAAATGAACAGTAAAATAATTGATCACTTAACTTTTAATCACAAATAATATTTTAAATTTCACTGGCTATGAAAGTGTACTGAAATTTGGTTACTTAATCTACTAATTTTATCAACATTTAATTAAATTTTAATCTAATTTTCTTCTTCCAACTTTCTAAAAACTGTAAGCAACATATTAAAGGTTTTATTAAATGCAAATTTTAAAATACAAATACATTATGTGTACATTTGCCAACAAGAATTAAAGTTTAGTGTACTAAAATGCATTTTTAATATTCTGTACCATTAGTAAACCGAATAAAAGACATTAAAATACTTCCCAAGGAACAAATTGAGCACAGCAATGCGGCAAGAAAGAAAGCACTGTTTACAGCTTTCATTAAAATGAAAACCTTCATTTCAAAGTCCTGTACAAACATTCAGGGTTACATTTCGCAAATCAATATAAGATAAAATGCATGAAATTTAAATATGTTTACATAATAAAATTGAATTAGTTCATTATAATTTTATTAAAAAGAGAACGCCCTGCAAAAGATCTATGTTTTTCATGCTCGACAAAGCATATTTTCATTCATATAATTATTTTACATATTAATAAAAAATAAGAATCGTAAAATTTAATTTTGTGTTTACATGAACAATTTACATTAGGTTATTATCAATTTATTAAATAAGAATACGCCTGCATAAGGCCTAGCTTCGCCATCCAACTACTACTCCCGAGAACCGATACTCAAATGCATGCTAGCATTAGAAAATTGCATCCCATTCTTGGCGAATAAACGAATCCTCCATCTGTTGGCGAAAACGTTTTTCTCGAAGGTAACCATACAGCAAGCCGTCTTTCTACCACGCCGGAATAAAATCTGTCCTCCGGATCAGCTATATCCCCCCCATCTACTTCTAATGCTTTCCCCCTTTCGACCAGTCCGGAACAAGATGTGTCCTCCGGATAACGAGTCTCACATTGGACGAATAGCTGAACAAGCATAGTTCCTGTTAGCGTCTCTAGACGGCGATACCTCCTATCGCCATCTACAGGCGCTAACAGGAACCATACTTGTTCCGGAACAGCTTAGAGGGGGTAGGAAATGTGTCCTCCGGTTAACGCTACCCGAACAGGGATGGCGAACCAATGGCACGCGTGCCATTGATGGCACGCGACACAATATTTTGGGCACGTCACCGATCACAAAGTTCACTATGAAGCATTGACGGTACTATCTGACGGCACGTCTATGACCTCATCAAACATTTTTTTAGAAAAAATGGCACGTTGATACATAAAGGTTCGCCACCCCTGGCATAGAACAACGAAGATAGCCACGAACAACGTCCAAGGGCAATATGGCGTTCAGTTTCTGTTATGGTTTCGCTTTGTAGTTCACGACTTCGCGAGTGGGGGCGCTGAAGAAATTACGGAGTGAGACCTCTGATTCTTTTTCTCTGTGAACTGTCCTATGCAAGCACGAAAAATGCACATTTTAAATCGATTGTGATGTGGTTGCAACGATTGCTTGCAAATGACAGTTTACAGCTTTCTTCACAGACTCTGAATAGCGATTGCAACGTACAGCGCCACCTGTCGGCAAGATTTGTGACTAATTTTGAAACTTCTGTATGAGATTTTTACTGCTCTCAGACTAAGCATTCCACCGGTTTCAATCTTCTATCGATCTCCGTTGCCGAGTTATTTAATTTTAAAATCAGGGAGTCCTTTGTTGGACACCCTGTACATACCTAATAATATATATTTTAGCAAAGATTTAAACAAGAGAAACTGCCAAAATATTATTACAAATCTTTATTCTTTAACAAATCACAAGAAATTAATTGCTCTAATCAAAAATTTATGCTTTTATAAATGAATAATAAGTTTTTTAAAAATTCCATTTATTATTACAAATAATGCTAGACATAAAATACTAATTTAAAGATAATAACTATTAATTTTACCTGATTTTTAGAAATTTTTGCGAATTTACCCAACTTTTCCAGATTGATAAAATTCCCCAGTTCTGTCGCCACCCTGTTGAATTGGAGATCCTAGTCTTTTAGTTAATTTTACTTTTGTTAAAATTTTGCGATAATGAAAGGGGAAAATGTTCACAAGTTTTTTTTATTCTTTGACAATTCTATTGCTTCCATGTGGTTTTACCTCAAAATTTATATTGGGCTCAATTTTTTCAAAAACCTTTTCAGTTTCAGTGCTTTGCACACATCTACTTTTTAAATCTTGTGTAATAAAAGAAACTGTAGAAATCACAAGTAAAATTTTAGGAATAATTAATAGAAATAATAGAAGTCTACTAAAAGCTTTTAATCCATTTGCATCTGTAAGTATTTTAGTGAATGATAAATTTTATGTAACCATCAATGAAGGCAGATTTTTTTTTATTTATATTACCATAACGAAGAGAAATATTACATCAAATTTTTTGTTACTTCATTAATCTGGAATTCTCTAATAATTGAAATTTATTACCTATTTTTAGAAACAAAACCAAGTATAAACTTCTATGTGTATTAAAGTTTTATGGAAAACAAATGTTTTTATGAAATAACCTAGTGTTTTTGTAATTCATAGACTAAAATTCACTAAATAGAAACCACCAAGATTTTTTACGAAGATTTGAAATAGCTCAATTAACACCACTGCTATATCTCAACCCCAAAGAAAGTTCACAATAGACATGGGATTGTGATCACATTCTATGAATTGCTTTGTGTGAGGAAGAAATCATTTGTTGAAGGAAAAATTTTAATAGAAAATAAAAAAAAGTTAAATTTAAAAATCCAAAATTTTAATAACTTTAATCAAGAAATAAAGCAGTGGTTTAATAATTTCCTACAGTGTGGGGCTTTTTCATTTTTGAACTGGAAAAGATCATAAATTAAATAAGGATTAATCCGATTTTTCTTTAGTGTATGATCTTAATAAGAGATTTTGCTAATGCATTTTTAACATGTGTTCATGAACATCTTATCCAATAAGACCATTGATCCAAAGGCGCCTAAAAATTGACTATACTGATTGTATTTTTATTTTGAATAATAAAAATTTTAATTATCTATACTTATAAAAGGCAATGTTTGTGTGCGTGTGTGTCTGCGATGTCCAGACAAATCTATCGCACTTACAGCCATGAAATTTGGCACACATTTAGTCGTAATGGTGACTGAATGCACCTCAAATCCAGAATTTCAAAACTTAATCTAGAAATTTTTTTATTTAATATTTTCTGTCGTTTTGGGCGATTTTTCGCACTCATTTCTCAATAGAATGGCTTCGAATAATTGTGCAATAAAAGCAGTCACACCATCGGAAAGAACAAACGATTTCCGCTCTAATGAAATTTGTTTCGCACGTCTACCGTAATTTACTGAATTTTGAGAAATTTTTAAAAATAGTCACTTTTATGATCATTTTTAATAAAGATTTCTTCAAATTATTGCATCTGATGTTCTAACATCTCTACAATTTTCATTTTTTTCAGCTTATAACTGGAATGTTTATGTCGGATTTAAAACAAGAACTGTTAAAATATCTTTTTTCGTTTTTTTTAAATTAATTTTTCCCTGATCAGTTCAACCAGTTTTTTTGCTAGCGAGATTTCTCCGGACAATTCCAGCATGCATTGCTGCAATTTCATTGGTTGCTGCGTGATCTTCCTTGCGGCAGGTGACATCATATACTTTCATTACAATCCGATTTCTTCCGGCAGGTGACGTCATTACATTCGCGTCATCATCTCAATAATATACACATTTCTGTTTTGATAAATGTAATTGAAAATCAATAATGCATATCTGTTGTTTTCAAAACTTTTTCGTGTCATTGTTGTCATTTTCACCCCATTCCTGATTCCATGGCAACGCCGTGCGTGTACTGCTAATAAATATTCTAAAAGTAAAGATATGATTAGGGCTTGTAACTAGACAACAATGGATTTTGCATTCAGGTAACGTATTTGTGTTCCTCAATTATTTTATTAGGCAGGTATTTTTATTTGACCACTGGCTGTAAAATTCCTGATCGTGGTTCTGATGGGCACCAAAATCATAGTTCAGGGTGGTCAAATTTGTTAAGATGGCCCTGTTCATGAACAATAATTTGACATAACACTGCTATCTTAAGTGGAATTTTAAAATTAATTGATATATACTAAAAATTAAGTTGCATAGAGTAAAACTGAATTATGATATCCACCAAATGTTAATGTGCTTTATTTATGTTTGAACTGCATTTTAACAAATACATGTACAAAAATATTCTGTTCCCAATTCTTTTTACACTATTCAAACAGGGACACTTTTTGAAGCATCTTCTGGTTTGACAGAATTAATATCTCGCCAGTCAGGCATCAACATCTCAGATGCATCAATCTTCTTTTCAAGGATGGGTTTCAACAATTCATAGATTAATGTGGCACCATCAGAAGTAAAATGAAGACCATCTATCAGAAATCTTGGCCAGTCCTGAAGAAAAATTGGATATAAGCACAAAATGAATGTCTGCATTGTAAACAATTTTCTGCATATAACTGATGTACAAAGAAAAATAAATGCAGTGCCTTCAGTGAATTATTTTGACATTAAATCCATTAGATGCTGCATTTTCAAAATAATAGATTCCCATTGAATGAAATATTTAGAACTTAAACAACCTTCACTTCACTATTAAACATTTTTCTTAATTTAATGGATGTATGAGTATCTCGGGTAATTTCTAAAAAAAATAACAAGTAATGCAAGGAATAAAAATACCCCGAACATCACTTATTTATTTGCATTTTAAAAAATACTAAAATTACTAGATGGTCTTGATACTCTAGCCTTTATGGTTCTAAAGGTATATTTATAGCATTAAATTCAGCCTCATTAATTTCTACAGTATCATCGATTTCAAAACTAAACCGCAATTTGAAATGCTTTCACTTTTTATTTTCTCTTATACAAAGTGAAAATATTGTAATCATTAAAAAATTCAACCATGAAACTGATCGATCACGTTTTAGACTTCAGTGATCTGAAAAAAACATTTTTAGAATTATGTCTGTTGGTCTGTCTGCAACTAACTAAAAAATGCTATGAAATTTGGTACATGGCCTTAACACCAAAATTGAAGATTTCTATCAATTTCTAGACAAAATTTGTAAAAGGGAAATAATATAAAAGGCATGCATTCATTTATAAAGGAGGAAAAGAGCCAATATTACTACAATTCAAGCATTGAATTAATTCAATATATCAATCATGACATGGCTTTTTATTGAAAACATTTTAAAAATAAAATAAGGTCATTTAATAACCATAAAATAAAAAAAACAATAATTCATATGAACTTCGCTTTCTGCTCACATCTTACCTCAAAGTCAAAATGAAGTCTAAGGATATTGAATTTTGATTTGATGGAAATTATTCCAAATAATTTTAGGGTTATCCAAAACTCATACATGAATTTGCACCATCTCCCTCTGATCTACAGAAATTTTTAAAACTTAATACGATATTTTTTATAACTGGATGAACATTGATGTTTTTTTTAACCTAGTTTTTAATATATGACTGATGCTCCATTCTGGAGAAATATCTATCTTTCTCTATATAGATTTTCTAAATTAAAAAAAAAAAAATTGAATTTTTTTTGCAGTGAAACAATTTGACCAAACCATAACAGAATTTGTTTGAAACTCTAAGTATTGCAATCTAAATTAAGAAAGGAAATAAATGAATACACACGACTCATTTTTAAAATTTAATATTACCCGCAGTTATTTAGTAAATTTTAATAAACCATATAAAATTCTGTGAACTTTAATTTTTTTTGTATTTTTACACAGATCTGCTTGGGAAAAAAATTAAATTAAAATGCCGATAGGAATCAAAACCAAAAAGATCTAATGGGTGAATATAATCTACATATTTTGTTTGCATTTGGAAAACATCTTATTCCACCAGGTACAACAGGAACCTAAACCATCTAATCTATCAATTTATTGCTATTAACAGTGGTGCTTTACAATTTGGAAACTGTTAACAATAATAAGAAAAGTCACCAAGATAAACTGAATTAATTCCTTTCTTCTAAAAAAACAGAATATCAGTCAAAGTTCAACATAATGTTACATTTTCCAGTAAAACTGACTATATTTTCATCTTGAAGATGAAGCTTCCTCATCTTAAACTTGAAGGTATGGTTTGATAAAACCATTAATTAGGAAATTTGCACAGAGATCTTTAAAATCACAGTTTTTAAGAAATGTCTGATGATATTTCTCGGTCTAAAAGAAATATGTTACGTCCTAAGAAATGCTATTTCAACCAGGATCAAGAATGCGTGCAATATTCTTTTTCCACTACTTTTTAAATGTTGAAACTAACCTTATGTGATTGAATGTTACTTAAGTGATTTATCTTAGCTTTCTGAAGCTAGTTTAATTTGTCAAGCAAAACGAGTCCAATAAATAATTTACTTGACATTAAAAAAATATACATAAATTTAAAAATATAATACTTTAAATTATTACATGGAACATATATTAAATCTAAACCTTGTACATATATCGTTACAAAAATATATACAATAAATTTAATAAAAATGCAAATAAAATTTTGTATCTAACTATCATTAAAAAAAACGCACACACACAGAAGTAAAAGTATTGAAGTAGATAGATAAATGCTTATGCACTTTTTGCTTATGCATTATTCTTTATGTAGGAAATTACTAAAGAGAATGAAAATAGACGAAAGCAGAGAAACCACAAACCACGCAATAATAAATATTTCATGAACTAAGCCAATTAGTAGATAAACCAACTTCAGACCCACCCACCCCTCAATAGATTGCTATAGAACTGGGCTTTATAAACTATGGGCCCAAACTCTAAGTAGAGTGATATACATAAATTTTAATATTGTGATGATACAAGCATCAGATTCTGGAATATTAATAAGCAAAAATGATCCAGCCATTTTGATCTGTAATTAATCAAAAAAATTCTAAATAAATGTATTTAAATAAATTTTTCTTAAGTTTATTATTAATTAATATTTCCCTTTTTTTTTATTTCATAAGAGTTGGAAAAAAATTCACACATAGATTATTTTTTCAGACAAAACTAAGATACAAGTGGGAACACATTTAAAGAACCCTGAAATAGAATTAAAATGAATATCGTTTTAGAATGCAAAATAAATTACCTCATCTTTTTTCATCTCCTCATATAGATTGATCGACTCTAGGTTATGTTTCTTGGCAACGTTGAGGCATGCTTCAACATATTCAGGCACTATCTTCTCATCTTTTGATGGAAAGGTTCTTCCTGCAATTACAAGTGTTATACAATTGTATAAAGAACAGTACACCCACAATAATGTTCCATAAAATTTGCTTTCCTCTAACTGCCATGGAAGTCTGATCTAGTTAGAAAATAAGTATATATTTTTCATTAAAAAAACTCGCAGCATTTTGCCTATCAATTTACCTCTGAATTAATTTTTCCTTCGATTTTTGAAAAATCTGAAAAAAGATGCTAAAAACATGACCTTTTTTTCTTTTTATAATGCATTTCAAAATACTTTAATACTACCATTTTTACTCTATGGGTGGGACATATGTATCCCATTGGTAGTCTAAGGGTTAAGGAATTTTTTTATCACATCATAATATATATAAATTAGAATTGGAACAGCTTTCATATAAGGCATCACTGGCAATAATCTTGTATTGGCGACTTTTTGCCGCCTAACTGAACATCATAAGTCGCCAAAACAAAATATCGCCAATGGGATCCTATATTGAAGCTGTTGAAAAAAAGTCGCCAAAACAAAATTATCGCCAGTGATTCCGTATATCAAAGCTGTATGTAAAATAATTCTCTTTTAACACCACTTTTAAAAAATAAAAGCACTTCTGCATTAATTAAAATAGTCATGCGAATATTCACTTTTGGCGAGATTCGTAAAACCACTAAAATAAAAATGAGGGGAATTTCCTTTACAAAATTATTTAAGCTCTCCGTGTACATGTAACTCTCCTTTTTTAAAATGTAACACATGCCGCTTTTCACATAAGATTTCACACATGGGCATGGCGTGCCTTATTAAAATACTTGCTGAAGATGTTAACTTAACCTTTCATCCATTTCTAATAAAATGCCAAGATAAGAATAAATTGGTTTTTGGATTATCAATGACTGCCAGATACTTTTAAAAGACAAAACAGCACAAAAATTTGTTTTCATTATATGATTGTAAATATCATTTAAAAAGATTTTAATAATGTACATAAAATTGACTATTGAAGTTAGGCAAATATAGTACTATAGTAGTAGGTCTTTCCGCGCATGATGTCATATTGGGACAGATTTCAGAACTCTCCGCTATTCCACGCTGCTCCGATTAAAGAAATAAAATTATTCCATCTGTAAGAAATGGTGAAAATACCCGACTAATGGTTCGTTATTGTATCTTCATCATTTTACATCACAAGATCGCTTTTTATTGCTTATAAATTACACGTCATGAATTTTTATTTTTAATGAAAATGATTTCTGGTTCTTATCTTTTTGTTTACTTTACAGCAATTACAAATGATCGATTTGCTCTTCGAGAATACTATTTGCTTTTTTTTTTTATCGTCTAATAGGAATTTTCGATGAATGCAAATAATATTTGGGCTTATTTATGTATGGAGCTGCGGGTTATTTTGTTTCTTTTTTCTCCTCACATTCCAAATTAAAAGGCAGGGAATTTAGTTTTTATTACGGATATTTTTCGTTTGATTCAGAGCAGAGGAGGTTGTTCGATTGCTCAAGAGTTTTTCTCTGGTTTGTAAACTAAAGATTGTAAAACGAGTTTTTAGTGCCAAATGTTAATATTTTTATGGAAAAATTTGAAAGCTAATGCAATGCCTGGTTGTGATGTTGTTAGATGTTGATGCATTCGAGAAATTCGAAAGGAAAAAACACTTCTTTCCACTCATTTCAGAAAGATCGTGATGTTCGGAAAATTTGAATTTGTAGAGGCAAAAGAAAAGATATTGTTAATGATGAAAATACTTGAATTTTCTCTCAGCAATTCAGCGAGAGCGATTTTCGCAATTTAAAATTTAAATGCTTAGTTTATCTGCAAATATATTAATAATAGTTCTGAAACCAAAAGCTATTCCTACATTATTTTTGCCATCAAATGAAATGATGAAATAAAAAGTTAATAAGTTAGAGAGGAACACTCTAGAGTGGAACATAATGTTCTAAAAAGTGCTTTGGACCGATTTCTCGTATTGTACAAAAACGAGCTTTGAAAATTACTTAAGTGATCGACATCGATTCGGAAATATTCTAATCAAAGGTATTTAATATAAGTTTTGTTATCATGTATTCTGTTTAAAACATATAATTAGCAATTAGGCAATCGTTTATCATTAACATAGCAAATATTAGATATTACGGTGTTCAAGAGATTTTATATTTATTATTCTGTGTGATATATATATTTATATATTAAGGATGAAATACATATATAATGCAATTAAGATTTGTGCGATGAAGGCAACTGTGCAAAAAAAAAAAAAATAACAGAATGTTACCTATTTCTTCGCACCATTTCAGAAATTTTTCACCATGATATGGACCTGGAGTCATAAGAATTATCTTATCTTTTTTCAAACCTATTGACTAAATAAAAATATTTTATTTTGGCATTTTCAGTTACGGTTTGCCAAAAATCAAGTTTAATTTTTAAAAACTTATGCATAAAATTATACACATAAAGGAAAGAATACAAAGCATAATTTACTTCTAAATTTGTTTTATGTTTTGAATTAATTAATGTTTTTATAATATTGTATGGTACAATAAAATCAAATGGAAATAGTTTTTATGAAATAAATACTGCTGAAATTTGTTAAGCTTATTTAACCTCTTAACTGCCGCCGGCGTATATATACGCCTCACTCAACCAATGCGTTA
>BGPR01016042.1:18526-35457 GCA_013235015.1 Araneus ventricosus
CCTCACTCAACCAATGCGTTAACTGCCGCCGGCGTATATATACGCCTTTCCGAAGTACGATCCTTTGCATTGCGCAGCTATAAAGAAAACTGCTCCCACGGCCTTGGAATGCCATAAAATGACCTTGACAATGTTTGAAACGGATTTTCTTATTTCAGAGAAGAGGGGTAGGGTATTGGTAAAGGGGATGTTTCTGAAACGGTGAAAGTCATAGCTGTGCAGTTTTTGCTTCTGTTTCTGTTTGAGTAGGTCGTGCTTTTTTTATTCTTCTTTTGTTTCCGTTTTCGTTTATTGTGCGAAATAGAAGATCTTTTTACGAAAATGTCTGACAGTGATTTAGATGACTATTTTCCGTCATCTTCAGGATCAGAAATGTCGGAATATGATGCTTTGTGCTGGGGATGGTTGGAGGGGGAGGGATATGAAAGTATGGGGTACTAAAAAAGGATTAATCAAGGGGTATCGAAGGGGGGAAAAAGAGATTCAGAACCATTTGCCTGGGATATACCCATGTCTCGAATATGGGAGAGAGATGCAACGGTAAGGACAACAAAAAAGTTGTACCATATAGGATCAAATGGCATTGGGGAGCGAATTGTGCAAGATTTCGTCAGCAGTTAAGGGGTTAAACTGCCTATTATTGAAGTGACCTGTTCTGTTCATTGTCTACATGAATGTACCTAATGGAATCAAGTAACTGTCCGAGTTACGTAACGTCAAATTGCAATTGGTTGGTGCTAACTTCACTTTCTTATTTCTCATACAAAATATACATTTGATTTGAACATTAAAATGGTGCAAAACATTTTAAGTTCAGCAACATATTAGCTGGATTAAAATATCCTGATAAAGAATCAAAAACACAGCAGCCATAATCATTCAGTTTTTTGGATATATTCCCTAATCATCTTATTATTTTAGAGAACTTTGAATACAGACTTCATAGAAAAATTGATAAAAAAAAAGTAAATTCCATTAGGATATTTCCTCAGCTTATAAAAATGGTAGAGAAACATGCAATTAAATATTTGTTTAAACAATGAAAGTGTTTTGAATTAGGGATGTAACGAATAGTGATTTGGCCGAATAACCGAATATTCGGCCAAATACCAAATTTCTAAAAACATTTCACTTTTGATAGTAAATGAAATGTTTTTCAAATTTTAAACAAAAAAAAATTAAAATAAAAAAAAATCGATTTTTTTTTTTATTATTTGTATATTTAAAAAATATTAATACTTTTACGTATATTTGTAATATTTTAAAAATCTTAATTCCAAAAATAAGAAATCCCCAACATTTTGGGATTAATTCAAAGAAATATAAAAGTCATCATTGCAGAACATAACAATGGCAAGCACAGAAGAAAATTGAATGAATAAATTAAAATTACTAGAAGTAAATTTCTATTTTGGTAAAGAACTTCTAATAGGCAAGATGGAATGTCCACTTTGTTGGTGGAAGTAGACACTCTTAGTTGGTTGGTAAATTTCACAAGAAAATGTCTTTTAGCACCTGTAAGCATTCTATAAGCTGGTAATATACAAGAAACCATATGGAACAGACTTTATAAATTATATGCAACATTATTAAATACACTTATGTACTATGCAACTTAAAATTGGATAAATATTAGATTTTTATAATAAATGTATCGGAATGTAATTTTGCAATATTATTTATTCAATACATTTAAAACATTTTTAAAAAAAACATTTGATCCTGAATTTATTTTGACGAATATCTGTGTAGCATTCGGCCAAACTGAATACTCGGGAAAGGGCCAAATAGTCCTAATATTGAATATTCGTTACATCTCTAGTTGGTATTATATGTGTATGAAACCAAAGGGAACAGACTTCCTCCCGAAAATGCTGAAAAATTATTGTAAAATTATTATATTGTACCATAATTTCAGGCTTTGGAATGATAAATTATATGTAACTTTATTAAATATACAGACCTGCCAACTCTCCCGCTTTTTAACAATTTCTCCAGCCTCCCGATTCTTACTGATTTCCTCCTGCTTTTTAGTATTTTCAAGAAATCAGAGAAAATAAATAGTAATAATAAAAAAAAAGCAGTAAAAGAGCGACAAAAGAAAAAATCCAGCGCTTGCCGCAACCACATTCTCCTCAAATTTCGAATGCGTGACATCGTTCCTCTACGGATTCTTCATTAGCTCTTTGCCGTGTTATCATGTCCAAGCTTGTTGACTAGTGTCTATCGCCATGGGTTTTCGGCACTAGGGAGAATTTGCATCTCTCTTCTGCCTATCTTTTTGTGTTAGGGGTATCACCGAAATATTTAAATTTTTTTTGTTGTGTATTTCTTTTTCCATCAGTCCAGATCTGATGTCATCAAAAGAATTTAAAACAAAATACCAGACAGTATTTATCAAGGCCTATTCCGAGGAATATTCATTTATTATCGCTTCGAAAGAAGATAAAGCATATGCATTTTGTACCATTTCACGTTTGAGTTTTCAATTGCTTCCGGCAAAATCTGCATCAATTTCTTCTTTAAAGGAGTATAATGTAATTTATAAATAGGACTTATTTGTAAAGTAGAACTTAACTGTAAATATGAAAAAAACTATAATCAAGAAATATATATACATATATATATGAAGAAATGTAAATCCATAAATTAAAGCTCTAAAGTACAAAAAACTATATAGGTAAGTCAATAATTTATATTGGTAATACTGTCTAGATATAAAATATGTATAGAAGAGTGAGGACTAAAAAACTGATCAGATTATTTTGAAACCCAGCTAAGCAATTTTTAAAAATCAATATATTTTACTTTTGTAAAAAAATAAAATTGAGAAAAATATAGCCAAAGTAAAAGACTGTCACATTAGACCCCCTCCACCTTATTTGTGTATGAGTTAAATAAAGTAAATGTTGTCCCTTGTGATCATGTATGTATAATTGAAAATGTCTCCCGCTTTTTGAAATCTGGAGATTGGCAGGTCTGAATATACCTATGCAACTGGCATGTAATTCTGCAATACTCTTTGTTAAATGTATATTTAAAAGCACATATAAAAAATTATTACCCTGAATATATTCGGCAAAAAAGATGAATACTGAATAGTTGCTGAATATTAGTTACTTCCTAGTTTGAATTTTATTGCAACAATGAAAAGTATTGTTGTAAAATATTTTTAAAATTTATAATATATATAATTTATTATTATATAGAGATTCAAGGCAACTTAATTCATATCATTTAAAGGATAATTTTTAAAATTTTCAGATGGCACAAAAATAATTTTAGTGGCATAATTTTTTTAGAAAATATAAGATTTTGCTCAAGTCTAATTAAATTTTTTAAAAGCGGCTTCAAAATGTATATTCCAGCCCTCCAAAGTATGTCTGTGCCAAATTTCATAGCTCTAGGCCTTGTAGAGCATCAATCCACTCCTTTATTATTAGTAAATATTACTATTTATATCTTTTTTAGAACCCAATTCAGACATGTGTTACATCGTTAACTAATCAGAGAAAATTAAAAACATTTGGCTTAGGCTCCATTATCAAGATATTCCATTATAAGTCATAGTAAAAGTTGTTTAAAAAATTAATAAAATGTTATGTTGTATATAATTATATTTTTTAGTCAGAATTGAATGCAATTATTTTTTAAGCCTTTGTCAATTTTCATGTCATTAAAACATTCTGTAATGTACTGAAAATTGGGGAGGGGGACTACATGGATTGGAATCATAAAATAATTATAACAAAAAATATTTCAGACATGTTAGCTCGTCTTTGGTTATGTTCCCAATACCCAACTTGTTCAGAATTTTTCTGAAGATACAAATCAGCAATGCATCATATTTCAGGCTAGAAAAAAAAAAGTAATATAAACATATGGAGAATGAAACAACCCTTTTTATTTCCAATGTTGATTGGTTTGCTTTTCAACTTTTTTTCACGTAAATATTTTGTTTCAAAAAGCACAAGTGATGTTGATCTGTAAATAAATGTCTAACTGTAGGAAAAAGCATTTGAAGATAACAGCAGAGTACATGTGCATTCATAGCTTCAGGTTAACAAGAATTTTTTAAAAATCACCCTCAATACTGTTCAGCAACGGATTCCGAGATGACCACTTTTGGACAATATACACCGCAAAGGGGTGACAGGCAATGGGTCATACGAGTGCATTTCCAGAGTTCTGCGTTAGATCACGTTCAGTAAAATGTAAACATCACCCTTCCATTTTCACTTTCTCCCTATTTTGATGAAAATAATTCTGCCCAGTACAGGCGCAAAAGTGCGGAGGGTTTCCGAATCCGTTGCTAAACAATAGTTGAAATCAACAGGAAAAAAGATGGAGCTCTGATTACAATGCTTTTTTTGTCTTGACCCAATCAGCTTGTCAATAGTATAGTATAATCATATGATAACAATGTCTTATTTTAAATACACTAAAACAAATTTAGAATGGATATTTTTGACAAATAGGTAATAACAACCTTTGTTGCTAAAAACCTCTAAACCTTGTATCTACCGGATATATTCTCAAGAATCAAGTTGAAATCAACAACATCTGGAGACAGAAATTGACACATAAAGCTTCTGGCAACAATCAATGTTCACCAAATTCAAGTCCATATATTTTTTAAAATTAAATATGTATATATGAATTACTACAACAAAATGGATCATGGTCATACATGGATTTACAAAACAAAAATTCACCTCAAGATATTTTATCATTTCTTCCAAATTTTCCGAATAATCTTCTACTGGCACATGATACTGTGGTGCATCATCTTTACCTGACGAATCATTCGTGCCAAAAAATATCACAAAGGCTTCAACATCCAAAATGTTTTCTGGATAGAAGATACGAGGAAGAATAATGCGAGCAGATCTAGAGGTGTATCCAGAAAATCCCCTAGTTATCACATCTGCAACTCTTAAAAAAAGAGATTAATAACACTTACAAGAAAAATATTTATACATCTAATTATTAAAGAGATAAAAAATATACAAAATAGAAAGCAGCAACTAGGTATAACAGGTTTGAAAAATTTAAATCCACCATTTTTGTAACTTGTCCATTTCAAATTTCATCCGACACAAGCTGAAGTGCAAAATTTTTTAAACCTAATCAGTGTTAAAGTAAGGAATTCAAAATGGTCAGCAAAGATGAAGTTTATTTGTAAACATGGCATTGGCACCAAATTTGATTTTTTAATCAATCATTCGCCAAATTATTTAGAAAATTTTCTTTGAAACCCCAAGGATATAAAAACATTATGGTGGTAATCTTAACGATCAGGAAAGTGTCGCGAAATTGGCGATGTGAATATACTGTGCTCTCAAATCTAATACAAAGATGAATATCTTTAACCCTCCAACTAGCTTTGCTTAATACCTTAGAGCAGTGGTTCCGAACCTTTTTGGTTGTGCGGACCACCTGTTGTATAACAAATATTTTGAGGTCCAGTAACTAAATATAGAAGCAAAAAAGTACAAATACATATAACACATTATTATATGCACGTATATGTCAGTAATTAGTAAAACTTACTGTAGAAGGATTAAAAATATATTATTTATAGAACAAAAAATGAGTTAAGCTCCCCTGACTTCGACCAGTGGCATAGCTGCAACTTTTGTTGCCTGGTGCAAACAAAAACAACAAGCCGCCCTTACTTTACAAGTTAAATAAACTTCAAAATAAAAAAAATATTCCAAGGAATTTTTTTTATTTTATACCAGAATTTGTTGTTCGACAGCCTCGATATCTGCCGACAGGTTGCGAAATCATGTGTCCACCACCATTGCGAAATCATGTGTCCACCACCAGTCTTTCTTTCACACATTGGCAATTTACCGCAAAAAAGCGAAAAATAAGAATTAATCACAATAGTTATTTTTTTAAGTATACAATGATTGAACTGGCACAATACTCTTCTTAGTAATAAAACCATTTTCCTACATGTCTGATTTTGCCGCTTGGGGCAGAATGCCCCCACTAGTTATGCCACCGACTTCGAAACTTGACTAGCGTTCCGCAGCCCACTAATGCGCTATCTGAGGCCCACAAGTGAGCCACGGCCCATAGGTTGGGAACCGCTGCCTTAGAGTAAACTGGCTGGCTGACTGTAATGAAACTTTCTGACTGGAAGATGTCATTATGACCACTCAAATACCAGTGGTGTAGCTATAAGGGGGTGATCCACCCCAGGTGGCACTTCAAAAGGGACGGCAAAATCCGACATGCAGGAAAACAATTTTATAACTAAGAAGAGCAACAGATTAGTTCAATCATTGTGTACATAAAAAGAAGTCTATTGTAATCAAATCATATTTTTTGCCTTTTTTCGGTAAATTGTCGTTATGTGAAAGAAAGTCTGGTGGTGGGCACACAATTTCACAATCTATCTACAGACATCAAACGACAAATTGCATAATTAAATCAATTTTTTCCCTCTAGAACTTTTTATTTTGAGGTTTATGCAACTTGTAAAAAGAAGGGCAGCAAAAGTTACAGCTATGCTGTTCTAAAGTACATGTTAAATAAAATGGGTATACAAAAGATGTTCCGGTTAAAGAGTTAACATCACACATTAGTGCTACATTAACAGTAATAAATACTCATGGTGAACATAGGATATATGTGCAGAATTCAAATAAAAGATTGTGTTTAAAAAAGAAGAAGATGCGGCAACAGAGTATGTTAAAACAAAATTTAGAAGCATAACACAAAAAGAGCAGAAGTCAAATTCTTTTCAAAGTAGCTGTGAAATAAGCTTCCAATTTAAAGATATTGAACATAACACCAGCCTTTCCCCTCTTAACAATACCTAATTTTTTTAACACAAAAAGTGTTAAAAAAATTAGGTACTACTTTGTTAGCAGATCTCAAATCGTTGTCAAACTTGAATGTTTGCAACAAAGAATTGCTAGAAGTTGAACGTTAGTTCAGCACTTGAATTTTGACGCTAAGATTTGGCAGGCTTTTATCCATCCTGCTAACAGAATAGTGCCAAAAATTATGTGCAAATCTTTTTATGAAATTAAAAGAAAACATTTTTAAAATAAAAAGTACTTTACAAATGTTTACACTCAGAGGCGCCTCAAGCCTCTGAAAGCTGCCCAACACACCAAAGTACGAGTGTTTAGGAAAAAAACCCGATTTAACAGACTTAAGAAATAAAGTAAAATTTTTAAAATTTGTTGATTATTTTAGTTTTAATAAGACAACTATATCTCACTATAATATAATTAAGTCATATTTACAGGTAAAACTGACATATATCTAATTAAAAATTTGTTTGATTCTTAGAATACAGACATCATAGAATCTAAAAATACAAGTATATTGGTTGGGGAGGGGGCCATATTGTTGACTTACTGTTTATGTATTTGTCTTTCAAGTAGCATCATTTAAAAAGGAAGACGGCTATTTTATTTTATACAAAATTGCTGCAATTTTATACATTTTATCACATAAACTAGCAGTGTGCAGTCGGAAAAAGTTGAGTTTTTTTTTTTTTTCTCTTTCCAATGGGTAGTTTTTAAATTATCATTTTAGTTTAAATTTAGAGGCCAGATGTCAATCACATTTAAAAAAAAGGAGAAAAGTATACTAATGATATGACACCTGCCTCCATTACAATATTTCTTTAAATATTAATTCCAAATATAATTTCTAAATGAAAATTTAATACAATTTCAATAGTACTGTAACTAAAAATAAATTCAAGTAATGAATCTATATGAACAAAATATAATGACATTTTTAAAACAATTTACCCTAAGAATAAATACTTAAGAATGATAAATATCATTAATGAAGTAGTTACCTTTGAAACCTAGTTGCTAATAAGGCAGCCCATGGTGAAGAAGTAGGATCAAATGAAAACTAAGCGAGTGAATGAAAAATTATTTTATAACAAGTATAAAAGTTTAATATTAAAAATTACTACTGTTTATTTCAAAAGAACAAACATGCACTCACTTGAAACTATCGATGAATATCAATTGAATTGACAATATAAATTAATAAATTTCAAAAGTAACCAATCAACTCATTTCAAAATTGTCATATTGTAACCGTTGGAGTGTTAAATGCAATGTGATCATTACTAATCAAAACTCAAACGATAAGAGCTTAATTTATTATCATTAAACAAAAATCTCTGTAATCAGCATAAACTCATGGCTCTCAAGTAAACCACCCACAATATATGCTTTTCACACTTTCTTGGGTATTGAAGGCAAAAACATTAATAGAGGGTGCTATACATATTACAAGAAGTTAGACATCACACTAACTATGTTAAATCCGGGTACAGATGAAATATCCTCAAAATGGTATCAACAATTTTGCGCCAAATAGCTTAACCAGCTGGCAAAGAGTGTTATTGATCTCAAGAGTTTAAAACCACAAAATACAGATATAAACTCCATAATATTGGAGGGCAAACAAATTACAAATGTAAGGAGAAACTAATAGATACAAAGTTAAATATACAAAACAAAGGGCAATCCCAACATAAAATATTAAGCCGAGACAAAAACAAATGCAAAATAGAGAAAATTACACAAAAATAAATTAGTTTTCATACCACAAAACTAAAGAAAAAGAGTACAGATAAAAATGCAGAAGTCACTAAAAAATTTAAACTATTAGATGTATGAAAACCTCACAGGGCAATTATAAAATCACAATTCATAACACAGCAAACCATCAATTTAATAGATTTCTTGGGAAAAAAGATGCCCCTAAAATCAAAAGCATGTTAAATCACAATATGAACAATATTCATAATAGAATGCAACATTTTAATTTATGCTGAACAGTGAAAATGTCATATTTTAACATACAAGTAATAGAAACTTCTTCAAAACTGTATATTAGAAGGGTGATCAAAAACCTCAAGCTTATAAGAACAGTGGAAAAAAGATCAAGAATATCAGCAAAATTCAGGTCTATACAATTAGAGGTCTATTGTACATATAAAAACACAAAAGGAACAGAAATTAAATCAAATAAGGCCAATCTAAATACAAATCAAATTTAACAAGTTAAATTCACAAGAAAAAAAATGTAACAGTAGATGAGTCGTCAATCAAATGCCCAGATTCAAATCAAACAGGAGAAGAGCAAAGCCTCATATTGGAAATGATATTTGGAGAGTATATGATGCCAAATTGAATTAGTGATGCAACGAATAGTGGTGTGGCCAAATATTTGGCAACATTTCAGGCCAAATACTCAGTTTAAAAAAACATTTCACTTCTGATTGAAAATAAAGTATTTCTTAAATTTTAAACGAAAAAATTAAGACTAATAATATTTCTTTTTTTATTTGTAGGGTAGATGCTCCACTTTAGGCCGAGGCACCAGTTTTGGCCACATTGGATCTGTTTTTCCAATAATTAACCAGTAATTTCAAATTAACTAATAAGAAGCATTCCAATACCTTAAACAATCCTTATTTTACCATTTTCAATCTGATTGGTTCATTTTTCTCAAACATGTGACTTGTAAAAAAATTAAATGCATGATCATGTATTGTTATACTCACAACTGTTAAGGTTTTTGTTAAGAAACAAGTATTTGCAGTTTTTCATCATCAAGCTCTCTGAATTTAATGATTAATCTAAAACTGATTACCCTTAAGGTTTATGAGGTAAGCTTTCTTTATAATCTGATTTCATATCAAAATTAATTATTTTTAAGATTAAATGGGTAGTGGGCCAAAACTGGTGAATTTACTATATGTACCAGTTTTGGCCACATAACTTCATTGTCTTTTTAGCCATTACAAAAAATTTAAGAATATCTGGATGAGATAAAATCAACTAACTTAATTTTCTTTCTAAAATAAAAGCAACTAACTTAATTTTAATTCTGAAATAAAAGTAACCGATTTAGTTTTGTTTTCATTTTACATAGTTAAATCCAATTAAAAATAAGAAGGCAGGTAGCATTTCCATAAAAAGATTTTGCTACTCACCATCGCAACGCAGTTAACGCAGTTAAGGCCATTCAAAATTGAATGTCAAAAACATCTCAATGTTGAATGTTTACATCACATTTATGTTAGAAAATTTCAACTCGAGGAACCCGATTCAAGTGAGGAATATTCTTTTATATGCATGGATTGCTCTAATTTTAAAAATGATTCTGATGAATATGATTAATGTTGCAATTCAAAAAATATATACTTGTGGATATTTTTAGTGAGTATAATAATGCAAATTCTTGATTTGTAAGATTTTTTTGAAAATCTATACTTTGGCAATGCAAGTTTATTCCTCTCGCCATTTTTTGTATTATATTTTATATAAAAAAAGTTATGCCAGTATATACAGTTTGTATTTTATCAACCAAATTAAATGATTATTTTCTGCATTCTTGTTCCTTTTTTTTGAAAAACTGAAATCTGTAGCTAAAATCAGTTTATGTAAATTTTATTACATATCTTTATATATTCATAAAAAAAATCACATTTAAAATAACAGAAAATAATATACTGAAATACATATTGCATAAAAATTTATTTTTGCTTAAAATTCATTAAAAGGTTTGTTAAAAATACTATAATATTAGTGTGGCCAAAACTGGTGCAAAGAGGTGGCGAAAACTGCTGCAAATTGGGTTAATTTATTTAAAAATTCTAAACTCAAAATAAGAAATATTCTTCAGAAAAATTTTATAACAAGTAGAAAGCCAAAAAATTTTGTTAAAGAATAGTATAAGTATGATTTAATATGCTTGAAACAGTCATCCACTGTGAAATTTCCATTTCAAATTTTCTCTTTTTTTTAAAATGTGGCCAAAACTGAAGCACCTACCATATATTTAATGTTACCTATTTAAATATTTTTAAAATTGAGTTGTTGTTGGGAGAATGTTTTGATAATAAATGTAGGTACTGAAGTGTAATTCGGCACCCTATTCTTATTTTTTAAAAATTTATTCGGCCGAATATCTGTTCATTATTCGCTTAGACCAAATATCCGTTACATCCCTAGATTGAATCCATCTTTACTTATTAACCATTGTCCCAAAAATAATACGGGCCATCTACAACTGCCCACGTACTGATATCTATCTGGTAAAACTAAATCAATAATGGCAATTCCATACAAAAATTTAATTCATTTAGTAGTCGTCAGAATTTTTAGCTAATTCTGACAAGTATAAAAGTTAATTCCCACGTCTGACATCACAAATAAGACGAAAGAATTTAACCAAGAAACTTAGTGGCACAATGGTCATCAAAAGAATAGTTAACCATGAAATTTATGAAGAAATATTAGCATTTTTTCCTTTTCTTATAACAATAAACGACTATACATTGAAGAGAAATAAGATGTAAAAATGGCTTGATTAAAAAGCAAAAGCAGAAAATTCTATAACAAAATTTAGAGGAAACTAATATCAATAATTTCTGCTTATAACTAGAAAAACGATTAAGGTAAGTGCTCCAGTAGTGGGCCACTTGAATTTTTAAGTTGAAAAAAAAAGAAATTTCAACATTCCAATGAGATAAGAGATCTGCCTCTGATAGGCTGAAACCCTTATCAACTAAATACCAAAGGCACAGCCTTCATTTCCTGTTTAGTTAGGAGCTAGAAAGTTTGTTGCTGAAGTTGGTCTCTGAGAGAAGCATTCTAAGCCTATTCTTAGTGATTCCTTAAGAGGCAACTTCTTCATTCGACTATTTTTTAGCATACATTCTATTTGTTTTTAAAATGAATTGTTATTGACATTATTTGATTATATACTGAAGGTATTATAAACTATCATTAAATTAAATAATATTAATAATTTATGGCTAGTGAAGGGTGGCCCACTTTTGGATCAATGTTTTACTAAATCAGGGTGGCTACAGAAACTGTGAAAAAAATTTCCCTGACTTTTCCCTGATTAAACTTACAACATTTCCCTGATTTACGGCTATTAATTATATTAGTTTCCTGGCTTTCTCCCTACTCAGAATCACTGTATGTGTACAATATACATTATTAAAATTACTTTTACCAGTTAATTAATATGAAAAAATACTTTTATGAAATTTATTTTTAAAAAAAATGGAATAAACATCCTAAAATAATCTATTAAAACAATATATTATATTTCTTCTTATATGTAAAAAATACTGAAAATATATGTAAAAAAACTGAAAATTTTAACAAAATACTTTGCTTCTAAAAATGCATAAGAATGCTAAGAAACATTAAAACTATTCTTTGCAACACAAGTTAAATTATATTAAAAGTAAAGGCTATTATGATCTTTGCTCAAAACTTTAAAACAGTTCAATAACTAATTAATGCTCTTTTCGTGAGTACCAGAATAACATATTGTAGCATAAATATAAAAATAGTATAATTATACGTACCTAATAATATATATTTTAGCGAAAATTTAAACAAGAGAAACTGCCAAAATATTACTTCAAATCTTTATTCTTTAACAAATCATAAGAAATTAATTGTTCTAATCAAAATCTTATGCTTTTATAAATGAATATAAGTTTTTTAAAAAAATTCCATTTATTATTACAAATAATGCTAGACATAAGATACTAATTTATAGATAATAACTTTAGTAACTATTAATTTTCTCTGACTTTTATATATTTTTACGAATTTCTCCGACTTTTCCCTGATTTTTCCAGATCGATAAAATTCCCTGACTTTTCCCTGATTTCCAGGTTCTGTCGCAACCCTGTAAATGCTCCAGTAGTGGGCCTAGGGGGGCTCAGTATTGGAGCACATGCTTTCTCTCAAATAGACTGTTTTGTGATGTTTATAAAAGGTTATATCTTATAAAATCTTTTTATATAATTGAATTTGCTTTATTTTTATCGGAACCAGTAGTGGGCCACATGGCCCACTTCTGATACACTAATGGCCCACTACGGAACATTCTGACCAATTACTTAATAAATATTTTATAGTATTTACCATTGAATTTTCATTTTGGAACAATGGAAACAAGAGAAAAACATTATTCAGAAGATAACTTAATAGCTGCCATTAATGAGGTAGAAAAGGGACATAGCATTCTCTCAGTTGCTAAAAAATACTATAAATCTACAAAGAACAAAAAGGATTTTGTAATTGTTGAAAACGATTTATCCAACATAAAATATCAAGACTTAATATCCATAATGCCCTAACCAGAACTTAAAATGAAAAATCAACAATTAACATATACCTTCAATAAAAAAAATTGACTGTTAGAGAAAAAGAATGTAAATCTCATGCGACTAGAATCTATAAATAAAAGATTTCATCTATATCAAGCCATTTTTATTGTATTTTTTATAGTGTATAATGTTAATGTATTGTTATTATTACTAGATAATGGTTTTATTCTTTTTTCTTTAACACATTTGGCAAATCTGGGTGGCTCACTTTTGGTATGCCCACTTCTGGTGCATACGAGTGATCTAAGTTTTTAATTTTGAAAAAATTATATGACAATTATTTTGATATTTCAGGCGATTATTATTTTAGAAAAGAGTTTGAACAACCATAAAAAAATATAGATTAGCAAAACTTCTCTAAAGTTTAGATGATATTTGGGGAAATACCCTTAAGTGGCCTACTACTGGAGCATTTATGATGATGATGATGAAGCTGTTTGAGATGTATGCTCGCTCCTGAGCATTTACCTTACAGCAGACGATGAATTAACAAAATACAAGAATTAATTGGAACAGAAATTAAACGCACCTGCACTAGAGAATCCCCGAATAATACAATTTTTGGCCACGCCACGCTCATTTTCGTCAGCTTATCAAAGTATTTGCTCACATACAATCGCTGCAAAAACTTATTTTAAATTAAACTGTGCTCACCGCCAACAATAAAACAAAACCGAACAGACCTATAGTGTTGCCATTCATTGATGAAATATATAAAACTGTCATATCCACGGAGCATTTTAGAAAACAAGGTTCCAGAAACTTGTGCGTGACTTTTAACTGTAACCTGTTTTTAATTATTAATTTGAACAGATATTTATTTTGATTTTTTTCCCTGCTAGCATTTTCTTCGGGGGTAGGTAGAAAACCATTTGGAACCCTGAAAACCATAAATTTTTTTTGTATAAACATGTAGTCGTAGGAGGTTTTACGGAGGTTAAAGTTGAAGAATGTCTTTTGAACACTTGAGTCGCACCCAGGTAGCACAGAAATGTTATATAATGTTTGCACAATGTTATACAATATTATGAACACCGAGGAACACCGAATACTGTAATAAAGTATTGTATTGTATGTATCAGTATTTCCGAGATACTAAATTTTCACAAATAATATAAAAACAATGTTTATTTATAAAAATCTTCATTTTAACTCAGGATATCACTCGATTGGAGGTTTTATTACAAAAACACCACTGGAACAATTATTCTTTAAGATGCTGAATATTATATCATACAATACAATGTACATGATCTTCTGATTTTTACATTAAACAGCATTGATCAATATTTTAAGGTAAAGTTATTTTCATGTCCGACAGATGGCAGCACAAAAATACCGTAGCACTTTATTATTCAGCGTTGATTCTTATTTTGAGGTGAAGTTACTCTTATGTCCGCCAGATGGCAGCATGGAAATACAATAACATTATATTATTCAGTATCCTGAAATAGTATTTAAAAAAATGTTCATTTGAATAATAATGTTTACATAGTCATTTTGTTTTACTGTATATAAAAGGCGGGCCGGATTCAGCTAAGGAAGCTAACCATAAAACAGGTCTCACGATATGGATGAAAAAAAAAATTGAGTGTTATTCTCATCGT
Organism: Araneus ventricosus; assembly: GCA_013235015.1. Lineage (NCBI taxonomy): Eukaryota > Metazoa > Arthropoda > Arachnida > Araneae > Araneidae > Araneus > Araneus ventricosus. Next base: position 33,335 of record BGPR01016042.1, read on the forward strand.
AAAAATATGATGTGATTTTTTGTTCCGAATCTTGTATTTCATTTTCAATCAATACTGTTATTATAAATGTTCAAGGAGTCTCGTAATACGTTGAAAGAGGAATAAATAAATTTCAAAATTATTTGAAAACCTTTGAAACATTTTATTATAATTACTTTAAAACCTTATTGCCTTTTAATTTATTAAATTAGCAAATTTAGATATAAGAGCTAAAATTGCTTCCTCTTTGACTTCTAATTTCATTTTGAACTCGAAATTGTAACGATAGAAGATAATTTAATTAAGAAAACTATTCAGATTAATTGTGAATGAACATGAAATTTCGTAGAGATCCGAACTTTGTAAGCACATTTTATTATCATCATTTACGCCCCCTGATGTAAGACTAGCTGGTTCAGAGATAAGGTTCCTGATTCGCATGTAGAAGGTTCCGGGTTCAAAGCTCGCTGTAAGTAGAGGCGTTCAAAAAATCGCAAAGTGTTATCAATAAGTTCTGCACATTGAAATTAAGTGATTAACATTTTTTCATGCTTCTAAAATGTATTTTTAAAATATTCACTATAATGTTATATTATATAATATTATTCAGTATAGTACAATATTATTTAATATGGCATAATATTATACAGTATTATATGACATTATTCAATATTATGAAAAAGACATTGTACAGTATTGAAAGTCTTACATTTTACACTGTTTCAATATTGGGAAAAATATTGTACAATATTACTTTTTCGAAATTTATGATATAAGACAATATCTTGTGCTACGTGGGCATTTCAGTGAGCCCTCGGATTTCGTTCTGTAAAGTTCTACATGGCTCTTTATCTGTCTAATTTTAGATTTTTCATGATGTCGGATTCCAGGGCAAGTAAACGATACCGTTTTTAACACACCCATTTTAATATTTTCCATTACTGTTTTCAACACACATTTTTTAATATATTTTAAAAGGCCCTTCTTTTCACTAAATTTTCAAATTTAAAGTCAATTTTAAAAACTTGCACACCTTGAGACTACCTTAAATCATTTCTGCACTCTATCATCTATAAAAAATCTAAAAATTAGCCCCGATAAACCCCGATTTTTTCATTTATTTTATTTTTTAATGCCATATATGTCAGCGAAGAATTTTCACTTTTTCCTTCAATGACGCAAAAATAAATATCTGCATAAAAAAAAAACTGTTCAAAGACTAAATTAGAGAGCCTAGTTCTTATGTTCTAGCCTTGATGTTAATTAATAAAAATTCACTCGAGATTAATTCGAAAATTTTATTAAAATATTATCGAATTTAAGGAGGCGGATACTCAATCTTAAGTACATTTGAACTTTTAAAGAAATAAACGCTGAATGGTTTCAAAAGTATTTTAAATCGATTTCAATATTTATTTCTGATTTAGTAGTTTACAGAAACACAACAAAAGCGCGAAAATTTTGGAATAGTTCAGAACGCGATTTGAAATTTTAAAGATAGTCTGCTTCAGTGACAACCTCTCAAGTGCTGTCTTCAGCTACAGCTAAAAGGACGATAGAATTAGGAAAACTTACCACAAATAGTTTTTCATAAATAACAAATAAAAAACGATGAAAAGCATTATCCTTATCTATTATGCTTAAAAGTTAGTTATTAAAATGTTTTCGAATATTTCTTGAATTCTCACATTATTTTTGTGAAAACTGCGGCAATTTTATTCTTAGAAGTGATTTTTTAAAGATTTAATGGTATTTATATAACATTTATATTATAGTAACGAAATTCTTTCACTTTTTAATAGTTTGGAAAGGCATTTGAATTTATCGCACAATTATTTATTAGATCATTTTTGGAATGTTAAAAATAAAAAAAAATACCTACCATACTTTACTGAAATTTCACAAATCTTATTTTTAAGCTATTTCCTTCATTTGGTAAAATTTATCAGATATTTTTTATGTTTTATACAGCTAATTATTAACTTTTCCGCAGAATTACAACAGTTCCCTTCATAGAGAACAGTGGGAACGAATTAAAAAAAATTAATGTAAATCAATAAATATCCAACCGATTGTTATGAAATTTCAGGGGATACAACTGAAGTCCATTTCCTTTAAACTGTGCAAATTTCAAGTCTCTGCTG
>BGPR01016043.1:0-35456 GCA_013235015.1 Araneus ventricosus
GGTTATTATGCATAATAATCGGCGATTATGCATAATATCCAAGTAAACAGATTAAAGTGGATCATTTATGTAAATTTATCACATTAACTGGTTATTATGCATAATTATCAATGAAGTTCGGTCAATGTGATTAATTTAAACGGAGTAGTTTCCGCCTTCTCTAACATCATCTAAAGTTGGACTTAAAATTTAAAAATCTAGCTTTAATTAAATGTTTTTAAATAGAATTTTTATTTACTTAGTGATTTTATAATTGAGGGATTACTAAATTGAGCGTTTTTTATTGATTTATGAATCTAATAAAAATCGTTTACATTGAATTTTATGATGTCGCTTGTTCATAATTTGGAATTCATCAGTTGGAATTCTGTCTCCACTTTGGTGGTGGTTTCTTTGTATTATTGTATTCTTTTTCTGGTTAATTATAGAATGTTGCTTCCCAATTGCAAATATTAGAACTGAGTAAAACTATTAATTCTTTACTATTCATTGTTTAGAAAATCATTTGCCGCTCGTACCAAAGCTACTAGTGCGCCAATGGTTTATATTCCTTTACATTCTCTGTTATGCCTGTGTTCTGATCTAATTTCTTGAATATTATAACATTCAATGAACTAGCGAAGCTACTAGGTTCCGGAAACCACTGCTAGCGAAGCCACAGGATGTTTTTCTAAAGTTAACAAAATTCGCCCTGTGCCTATTTCACATACCGCAGGCATCGTGAGCACGATTTCTCTACTTCATTTTAGTAATTAGAAAACTCAGATTCCTTACATTCTATAAGCTAAAGAAAATACTTGGTTCCGGCTTCCACTGCTAGCGAAGCCGTAGTGTGTATTTTTTGCCTTTTTCACCCGGTGCCCACTTTAAATGCCGCAGGCGTCGCGAGCGCAGTGGAACTTCTACGCATGAAACAGGAGATAGTGCAAAGACAACCCACAAATAGTTTGATTTCGAAACGATTTAACTTTAAGCGATTAACCTTTAAATGTAAGAAATAAAAAATAATAAATTTTCTTAATTAATCACATTTACCGATGAAAATTGTTCATTGAGATCACATGTCAATGTAATTAATCAAATTAACCAAACTTCATTGGTAATTATGCATAATAAGCAGTTAATGTGATAAATTTTCATAAATTATCCACTTTAACCAGCTTACTTGGTTATTATACATAATCTCAGGTTATTATGCATAATTATCGCGAGTATTATGCATAATAACCGATTTTTAACATGAACCGTAATATATATATCGTCGATTTCTTTTTATTTCTTGCCCTTTGCAACATTATACAGGATGTCCACTCTAAACGTATACCAGTAGCTAATTTCTAAGCCGTTAAAAATTGCCATATACTTAGATTTTTCAAAATGCTTTAAATGACATAAAGAATTATATTTTATGTTGTTTGAGTTAATAATTATACTTCTAAAAAATTTTCGAACTCCACATTTTTATACTGCTGCCCAGACCTATTAATTATGTTTACATAACTATTTTCAATACTCTCATACTTTAAACAAAAAAACTTCCACTCTTAAGGAGTAAAATTGAACGACCTAAAAGAGCTTAGAATTTCATTATTTTAAGCCATTCAGCGACCGCATCGAGCCAGAGCTGCGGATTGATTGGAGAATCATCCTCTAGGCGGCTATTGAATAGATGGAAAATCATATCAGCGACATTCAAATATCAGTAAGTTTTAGTCGCAGAGGTGTGTGACCTTTTTGCTTAATACGTTAGCGTTTCAAAAGTATTTTCCTTACTATACAACATTCCAACACAATATACAACACGAAATTTTGGATATCTTATTCTAATCCGAGTGAAATTTATGGGAAAAATTTTAAGATAAATAAAGGTTAAATTTGGCGTCTCGTATTTCCAAACCCAATTGCATATTTTTGATTCCACGTAAAGGGCTGAAGAGGTTGGATCGTTCACTTTAACAGCATTCCTCGTTCACTTCGACCTCTTCTGAAAACTACAAACGAAGATCGATTGAAAAAAAAAATGTTTCACACAGCCTTGTTGAGAAGCCCTACTCCGCCAAGCCAACGTTCAGAAGCAGAATTCTTTCATAGAATGTATTCAGAAATCTGATGATGGCGAAAATTAAGAGAAAACAATCAACAGCAGCAACAGAAAGTCTTTGGATTCATGAAAAGGATTAAAATTCAAATGATATTGTTCAGTTATTTATATCTGTGATGGAATGAGTATTTGGTTGTTGATGAAAAGAAATGTCCGGCTGTTCGCAAAAAACTCACTACTCTACTTGAAGCATACATAATCTAATACGTAAGAAAACGCAACTCAAAATCATTGAATAAAAGTTTTATGTCATGTTGTCCAAAGAAGCTGTTAATTATAATCTTCTGCGCAAACTTTATTTTCAGAGGGGCGTTTAATACTCTGTTGAGAAGCTACGGCTTTATAAATAGAAAATGACTCGTAAGAGTTCATTGCTTAAGGTATTCTAACAGCTTTCGTCCTTTCCACTTTTATTACAAAATCCAAATGCAGTGGTCTATCGCCTTATTATTCTACTACCTCATTTTGAGCTTCATAAAATAGCGAAGAAAACGAGTATGGAATTTCGGTGTGTTCCTTTCTCACTTTTGGATGCAAAATAATATGCAGATCAGCAACTTTGATGACAAGATCTGATACCAAATTTCACTTCTTTACGTCGTTGTATTTTCGAGTTAGTGGTTCACATACACAGATAGGCGGTCGACCAGTTGACGGATTGGTCCAAAATTTGATATAGATTAAGAATCGTAATGATAAAACTAGGAACTGAAATTCAACCATCTCGATATTTGCGTTTATGTGTAATTGTGTTTATATGGTCATGAACAGACAACTAAACAGACTTCCTGGCGATTATTTTCGTCTAAAATTTGATAGTAATCGGCATTTTGCTGTAAAGGCTACATACTAAATTTCATGCTTCTTGCCCTTTGAATTTTTCAGTTATCTTGACACAGAGAGAGACCGAATGATGACTAATATAATTTCAACAATTGGTAGTGGCCTCCCTTAGACAGTGGCTTAAGGTCATAAAAATATTGTATTGTCGTGACGAATGTCAAACCTCATGTCTTATGTAAACCAAAACACTTTAACTTTATAGACTTTCCTCATCTGATAATAAAATTCATAAAGAACACTACAATATTTTCGATAAGTTAATAAAAAGTACAATGGAATAACTAGTCAAAAAAATTTTTTGACCGCCTCAACGTTACAAATGCAAGTGGAATGACTAGAAAAGTAGGAAAGGTTTCGAACCTCTCAAGACAGGAAGCAATGTTGTCAATATTTTTTTAAATATTGAAATTAAGAGCAAACAGTTGTAGTGATTTTAAACTAAAATCAAGAATTCAGGTTCAGCTCTGAGGGGCTGCAGCCCCATAGCCCCATGGATTCTTGCTCTTAGATTTTCACGTAAATTCACCTCCCCACATGAAAACTGTGGGAAAGGCCGGGACCACCACGAGTGCTCAGATCTTTATTGCGCTAGGAATTGGAGAGAGGGACAAGTCGAAATGATGCAAACCAAAAGAGGGAATGCCTCACCACCTTCCGAATTCAGCGAGTTTCACGCTTCGTATCATAAGGAAGGAAATAATGAAGCCACTTAACCGCTTCTCGTAGAAATCCTCCGATGACTTTTCACCACACAGCAATGTGCCGTGACGTAAATTCCAACCTCCTCAGGTTCTAAAAGAGCTACAGTGGATCCTAAAATTCATCACACAGTATTTTAGATTACATTTTAATGAGATTTTTCAGGTTACACGATCTTACAAATAAAAATATGAAAGCACAAAGAAAATCAAAATTTTACAAAGCAGAAAATTAAGCTTCTTCATGTTTCATGTATTTAACTAAATAACTGTACAATGCTAGGATCCTATGCCTGGTATGGAGGTAGTGGATCGCAAAATCCAAGCAATCCGTCAAACAATCGTTCCTCGTCATTAAGGTTCTTAAAGGGCAGTTATGTGAACACTTCGGAATTGAATGAAAACGCAGTATAATTTAATTATTTTCATATTTGTGAATTTCCCTTTACGTGCAATCTCATTTAACTTTTGATTAATATTTACTTAAAAATTCGCATTCACTCTCTTTACAAAACAGAATCGGAATGCTAATCATAAATTAATGTTTTATTTATCTGTTTTACCACCAAATGTTCCAGACCGGTCAAATGACCAGATTTAATTAAAAAATTAGCATATAAATATTCCGTGTTTGTATATTGATTTCATCAATTTTTTTTAAAAAACTAAAGCTCAGTTTTCCAACTCACATTAAATTGAGAACGGTGGAAACTATAATCATAATACTGATATCTAGGCTGAGCGGCAAACAATGAGACAGCTTACATCGTCACTTATCGGAGAAATTTGGAATCATTGCTCCTAATGTGAAAAATATATTAAATACGGGCAAACTAACTTTAACTGATCAACTACTGATAAAATGAAACTCACCTAGACCACTCGCCAAATATAAATCACTGTTGAGCACAGTTTAAGCCGTTTTCTTATTTACTCTGAGACTGAGTAGAAGTATATATGCACAAGCACTCAATGAACTATCTAATTCAAGTCAAGATATTGACAACTGTTAGTTACAAAGTGTAAAGTATCATAGATTTACTACGAAAAGTCACTTCGCTCTCATTAATGATTATCATTTTGTAACCAATAAATAACATGAAGGATCAGACCTAAGAGCAATTAAATAAGCAATTATTCAATTGCATAATAATTCAAATTATTCTGCAATTATTCAATTTGAATTATTAATGAAAGAATATAACTACGACGGATTGTATACTCAAAAAATATCTTACCATCCATGCTAAGGATTGTCTAAGCAGACGAACTGTTGGTTGACTACCGCCCAAGCCGACTGCAGTAAAACCTTTTAGAGTTTTTCTATATTAGTTGTGAGGCCAAAACCGTTATAACCAGGTCTCTTTGTCAAACTCTCACTAATTAAAAAATAGCGTAAAATGCGCATTTGTTTGGTCGCAATTTCCAAAACGGCCATTTGACCAAATACCAGACAGAAGAGAACTTATGTGTCTTGTCGCGTCGTCCTGTTATGACCTTGTCGATCACGGATTAGCAGAACGCGAGTATACTTCTACATATTTTATTAACTGAATTTAATTTGTTGAACTCCAGAATTTTACCCAAACGCGGTCAAAAATGAAGCTAAACAAATCGTACACAAATTCCGAAAACAATTGGCAGGGAAGATTTTCAAATATTTAAAATCTAGAAGAAAATTAATTACTCGAAAAAAGTCAAGAATTATATGATGGTGTAACATCTTCCGACAGTCTGTTATTGTATTGGGGATAAAAGAGGACACTTTTGAGAGGCAATGAGGAAATATACGTTCTTTACCTGAAAGCATTCAGAAATGCGTCGGTCATTCCCCTTCCCCCCAAACAAAAATCACCAACTTTGTAAAAAAATAATTGTATCATGTACCTACTTATTTAATAGTAAAAAATCCTTCAATTGACATTCGTTTCAGTTTTTCTGTTTAATTACAACTCTATTTAAGTTTCTTGAATTATATATCTTTTCACTTCCATTTTTCATTTAAGATGCGGAACGACAATATAAGAAATGCTATTAAATTAACCTCCTTATTAGAATTCATTAAATAAATATCAATAACATTTTACAATGGATTAGATTCCATAGATAATGATGCAATTACACAAATAGAGAGATAATCTACCAACACAAAGGTCAAAATACCAAGAAATATCTTTCTCTAATACCATTATTTTCATTATTTATCATTCTCATCCCACCCCTCCTAACCAGTCCTGAACCAGTTTATCTTTGTTATTATTTTGGTTTGTTGGCTTTGTTTCGCAATTTTAAATTAAAAAATTGATTCAGATAATGGGGAAGACAAGAGCAAATTTTCTCCCCCACAGCCTCCCAGCCAGACCATCGGAGCTCAATGAAAGATGAAGTGTCGAAGAAAAGCGAAAGTAAAAGAAACGCACAGGATTCTTTGCTACCCTCCCCATCCTCCTCATAATCCATAGAAGCGGAAACCTTTCTGAATGTAATTCGCTCTGGACAATATCATCAATACCGGAAAATAAGCTCTCTTTAAGGCTATGGGCTCCATTAAACAAACTGTTATATAATATATATATATATATATAAAGAGAGAGAGAGAGAGAGTATAAATCGTAAAATGAAAGAGTATAAAACGTAAAATGAAAAACGCAATTAAAGTACAATAATCTTTTGTATATTTATGTATATATTTAAACCAACATATTATTTTCCTTACAAAATTTATTTCACTTAAGGTATGTGCCTGCTCTAAAATCGACGTTCTCATGAAAATTTTAGAACTATTTATTATTATTTTTTTATTAAAGCCCATACATTTAGGGTTCCAAAAATGGTTCACTTTAGTTTCTTCGATAGTTAGAAGCAAAGTTATTGCCTAAATTACGAACCAGAAGTGAAATTTTCGAAACCGAAACTAAGCCATAGAATTGTAAACAACTTATTTAAACAGCTATTTCTTCACTCTTAAACAATGTGAATGAACAATTTACTTTTTAAATATAGAAATAAGTTTTATTTATTTATTTATTACTGTTTAAAGCGTATCTGGCAACTGTTTCTCTAGTTACGGTATATTTTACCTAAAAAAAATTCGCTCACTCCAAACACTGTTATTATGTAATAAGATACAGTTTTATTAATTAATTCAGGCAATATAGGGCTGATGACTGTATTTAACCATCTTATTGTAAAACTTAAACTAGAAATTATTAAAAAAAATTACATAGAAGTTGATATTGAAACAATTAAGAAATCGAAAAGACAAAAACAAAACTATCAAGAAAAAAAATTAAAGCTAAAGGAAAATCAAAAATAATTAAAAATTAGGTCAAAGAAGGATGGACTTACAAATACTGTGAATTTTAAGTTGTTAAAATATCTATATAATTTTTTGTGGGACTTTAAAATCTTTATTTGCGTTTTCTGGAAAATTGCTATTTTCATTTTTTTGGATTACGAAAAATCTCATTTCTTAAAAGTTTTTAAGATATTCAAATAAAATTTAATCCCAGTGTTCTATAGATCTATAGGTATGTTCTGAACCTCAAATATAGCTTTAAAGTGCATAATTATTTATTTTACAGCTGTTTTTATTTTAAAAAGTGATAGTTTTTTCTTGTAAAAAGTTGTTGCGTATACAAACTTTGGTATATCTTAGTAACTTTAAGAGGTACTCTAAATATTCTGCTACACAACACAGGTAAATGTATAACAAATATATTATTGAAAAAGTGAAATACCTGTATTAGAATTTGATGTAGGACGTTTGGCGTAAACGTCAATTTTTACTAAACTTTGACCAAAAACGGCCAAAATTTAGAACATAAAAAATTGCTCATTAAAATGGCATTGAAATTCACAGTTTTATAAACCATTATAAATGAAAAAATAAGTGTTGAATAAAAATTTAATTTTTTTCAAAAAAAGTGCTCCGAAGGTAGGCACGAGTTTGCCGAGCGCGTATAGCAATAATGACTCTGCCTTCGGCAATGATTTACTGTATATTTTTTATGACTAATGCTGTAATTAATAATTTTGTCTGAATTTATAATTTAATGAAAAGAATTAAGAACGAGTGATAAATAATCTAAATTACACGATGACACTTTAAACTATATGCTAATTACCAAAAAGAATTTGACCTTAATTACACAAAATTTTATGAAAACATCTAAAAAATGAAATGTTACTTAAATTAATCCATACTTCAGAAATATATGAGAAAAAAATTTAAAAAAAAGGGTAAAGCAGATGTTACGGTACTATACTTGTTTCAGCAGGATTACATTTGTTTTATCAATAACAAATTTTTTCCCGATTTATTTAGTTTTATCTATAACTAATTTTTTTCCGATTTATTTAGTTTCAGTATACCAAACAAAAGATACTATTACTATTAAAATAATATTATCAATAATTTCGAAAATATGGAGAACTAGTTCCCAATTTTTTCCTATAAGTGTGACCTGATTTTAAATTTTTGAATATCGGTCATCTTAAATTTATTATAACAGTTCTAAATAACTAATAAGAATAACAATAAGTTATGATTTTTGACAGTAATAGCGAAAAATATATTAATATTTTTTAAAATTATTTTTGTTTCCAAGTCATATTAATCAGGTCAGAGTATTCCATATGATAAGCATTTTAAAATGTTACATCTATTGCACAGAAATAAAACGAAATTTCATACACAAAGGCGAAAATAAAATTTTAAAATATTACAAATTTCTAGTTTAACTGAATCACATTTGATAAAAGTTTTGAAAAACATTTAAAACAAACCGTTCTTATCTCGTGGAATCTCGAATAATAGGTACTTTTTAGAAATCATTTCTTTATTTCTAATATGCTTGTAATAATTTCTGAAATTAATGAATCAAATCAAAATAAGATATCCGAAATATACAATATTCAGCATTAAAGTTTGCATTTATCCATACTACAGATGCAACATGGCAACATTTTGCTTGGGTTTCATTGGAAATGTGGGAACACGAAGTATTAATTCGAATTTACACAAAAAGGGCGCTGTTATCGTTTATCACATGCAACTTTAATCCTCTGTTTGTCCTCGTCCTTAGTTGCATCAACAAGTAAAAAGTTATGCCTATCTTCACTTGTTCTGACAAAGATACAATTTGTCAAACATGCAGAAATGGCGAAAAGAGAATAAGTTGTTTAATGTAGCTCATAGCCCTTAAGATGGTTTGATTTCATGTACTGATGCTGTAGTGCTGAGCGGCTTTCTTCCGTGGGTTGAGAGGAGGCCAGGGAAAAGAGTGATATATTTCATGCCGAAGAAGTTGGGCATAAAATTTTGAAAAGCGGAGGTTATAGCGACTGAGCATGGCAAAGCATAAAGATAGATCAAAAATGCATAAAAACATTTTATTATGGGTAATGTCAATCATCTAGCTCAACTCGAGAAAACTGTAGACATCTTATTACGCAGAGCATCCAGACAAACAGTCCGTCAGAACAGAAGCGACAAGAGTAATGCATCTACACACAAATATATACACAATCCTGTAAGTCGTTAACAATAAAGTTATAAGAAAGACTCCTATTACAGAGCATATCGAGCGCCATCAAAATCTGCTTGAGTTCTGTGGCGCACTAGAGCATTGAATTTGAACCCGATTACAAAGAAGCGCGGGCCAGTATGTAGCAGGATTGCAACAAAGAGTAAGCACTATTTTACTTTTCTTTCACTTCAATTTCTGTTCGTATTCCTCTAGTATATCTGACACTACTAATGATCCAATTCTAGAACTGTTAGTTTTCATATTGTAGCAATCGCATTATTCATACCACATCCCTACCGAATGAAAATTATATACTAATTTTCATCTAATAGCCCAAATATAAAAAAATAGGCTTTATGGTAAAAAAAAATTAATTTATTTTAAATGTTAGTAATGTAATAATTTTAAAATTATATAAATTAATTTCTGTAATATTAAAAGTGGTAACATTTATTTTCTATATTTTCAAATTTACATTCCTAACCATACATAGTTGATATCTCACTTTGACTCAAACTTTATTTATTCTCGTCTGTAAGACTACTTAACCCTCGTCTTACCGTTCCAGAGATTTCCACGGGATACGAAATTTGTCTCTTAATAAGTGTCACGTGAAAATAGCATGCGTATGTTTATTTCCTATATTTTCAATGCGGTCCTTATTTTACGTTCTGTTTTGCGCCTAGATGGCGCTACAAGTCTATTTGATTGTCTTTTTAGCCATTCATGGGCTTTTTTTGAGTTACGGAATAATCCGAACAAATTTCAGAATGAGTGAATTTGATATAAACCTTCTATTTCGCTGGAAGTACTTTGTAGAATAACTTTTGACGTCCCTCTTTTGCCTTTTTTTCAAATGCGTTTCTATGATTTAACGCCTGCAAAATTTTAACGATTAATAAAGGGAGAGATAAAGGGATTTATAAAAGATCCGCGTTCCTTCAAGATAAGAACCCCGGAGAAGGGAAATGGTGCATCGATCATATTGGTTTGAAGATTTAAATATTACATTTCTTGTTTTCGTCATTGTTGCTTTATCATATTTCAATATTTAGAATCAAATTAACTATCATTTTGGGATCTATAACTGGCCGAATGTTGCGTAGAATACGTTAGTTATTTAATTGATAGTTATACTTAAAGTGATTTTGCAAGGAAAAAGCGAATAACTTTTACTTTTGTATAATGAATCCTAAGTTATTTTGATAAGACTTCTTGTGAATATTTATGAACACGAATTTCAGATATAAATTTAAAATTAATGAATACAAAGTATAATAATTATCGACAAAGATTAATTAATCTGGTAATTAAATTAAAATAATAGATTAATTATAAAGCAATTTGTATTAACCAAAATATAGTTACTGTGATTAAAAATTTGCGAAATTATCTTATTTTAAATCATCATAACTGATAAGTTGAAATTTTAACAAGTGCATATGCGCCATACTTTCAGAGCACACCAAGAACTTCAGCTTCTGGGGGCCCCAACAAGCTTAATACGCCCCTGCCTGATATAAAGTATCAAGTTGAAACAGTATCACCCAATCCTAGTTTTCATAGATGTCGATGTTATTTTCAGTACTCAAGAAAAAGTTAAATTTTCGAGGATATCCAATTTAGTAATGTTTATGATGTCGACTAATAATTAATTTAAATTTTTTGGAGGAAAATCTTCATCTTCGTAAAAAAAATCGTCTATAAATGGGAGAAGAAAATAATAAAACATTTTTTTGCTATTTTCTTCAATATCATGTGAATAACGATTTCCTTCAAGCAATTTTCTTTCTTGTCATCAAAATTGCAATCATAACAAAATTACATATTTCAAAAAGAGAGGATTACTCTGTAAATTATATTCCAAATCATATGACATTTCTTGAATAATCTTTCTTAAAATTCATAATGTCTAGGAATTTCATTTCTTAATCCCAAAGATAAATTTCAATTATTTTAAAAGATATATTACTTTGACAATATATTGTTCGAAATTTCAAGCCAAGCGTAATAATTTATTGCAGAGTCCATGAGAATATATCCGAACACTTCTTGTTACTCTCAATCTACAAATGTTAAAATAAAGCAAAATGTGTCATTTGATTTAGTGATGTGTCCTCTTTAAAGTCATTTGCGTAAGAAGCCCACATGTTTATTTTCATAGCACCTTCAAATATTTAACCCTCTGAGCGTCCAATTATTTTAAACTTTTAGCTGTCAGGTTAGAAAACTTAGCTTTTAAAGAAAATTAATCTGTTTTTTTGTATTTAATTATTTCTCTGAAATCTTAAGAATACTTTATCCATGAATGTTTAAGAAAATATGCATATAAATACGAGCTATCTGCTTTTGAACTAAACATGAAAAACGTAAAAAGACGTTTGCGCCGCTCGGAGGGTTAAATAGAATCCCTCCTATTTCTCTTCTTTAAAACTATTTCTGGCTTTAAAAACCTTTCGAATGTTCTGTAATTGGCACGAAACAGCTTGAGATACGAGAGAAAAAAAAAGATTTTGGATGTTGTTTCAATAGCACAAATGAAAGAAATATGTCGTTTTTGTAACACTTACATTTACTTTTTACATTTAATTAGTTGGTTTGGTCATTTAACACTGAGGGGGAAACCAAGAAGAACAATTATCACTTTTCGTTTGGTCCTCTTATAGAGTTGCCTTCTTTAGGTGGGGGTGGGTGTCCTGATACAGGGTAACCAGGAATATTTGCTCCCTTCAGTTTTACCTTTCTCTTCAGTTCTAGCACTCTGTATCTTTCTTCCCTCGACGGCAAACGCGTGAGATGCTTTTACTGTTCTCTTTGTTTCCTGCTTCTCGTGCACTGCAAAAAATCCCACATGTTGGCCATGAGTGATAACCTATTAGACGAGCAGTGCACTGTAGTCCCAGGTGTTACATTGCAGCTGATAGCTAGCCACATAAGGGGACATCCTGTTAGGAATCAAGAGAAAGGGTTATTCTCTGGGGCTTGGCATTGCTCCAATTCAGAATGTTAAAGTCATGAAATTACAGCACAACGAAATGTCTCTTTCTGTTGGCTATTAGCAGAAATGAGCAGATACGCTTTTCGAGTGTCAGTAATGTAACTTAAAGTGACAGCATGGGTACAATTAAAAGAGCAAGAGTATGTCTTCAAGAACGTTACGAAATAAATCAAATGACAGTTATGAGTATTGTGCAAAGAAAAGCATGAAAATCACATCACGCATTATATATTTAATTAGAATTATGCTCTCTGCGAACAAACCGGTCACCGAAAGCAGCTAGTCAAAAATAAACTTCTTAGCATTATAACAAAAGAGCAGTGGCATTTAATGAACTTCGTTAACCCCTCCGACTTGAGAGTAGAGAAGGAATATGACCACATGAAGAAATTGACTAAAAATCAATTACATGTCTTTTAAATCATCTAAATCCACTCATTCCTTCTCAACATCTATTTGCTCACAATAGTTCTAAATACAGTTTTCCCTACAAAACCACAAAATGGTCTCTTCCTATCAAATTCACATAATAAAATTGTTTCACGATGTCACACGCACTCCCTTCCGCATCCATTAATATTTTGGTGAAATCCATGTCACCCTCAATAATTGTAATTCTAAAAGATTGTTTCTCATTCTTTGCTTGGTGTCTTTAATTCATATTCATGTAATTTCCTATCCTGGGTTTTTGGATTTGTTTTCATACTGTGGTTAAAGTAGAAATTAAGACTGAACAGAATTCTGGTACTTATGTTCATGAAACAATCGCACATGCATTTTTTGAAATATTGTTCAGTTTTGATAATAGAATTCGCGAATGTTGCTATTTTCTCTGTTTCCTTCTCATTTTCCCAATGATTGTTTAACAGTGTTCTCGAAAGGATATTTGCCCCACTCAAGAACGCCGAACTTTCGGACATTGTCAATTTTTCATGAAAATACATGGAATGTGCTCACATCACTGTTGAAATGCATGAGAACGGAACTGTGTTTTTATCTTTACTTCTAAATAGATCCTTTATTTTGGAAAGATCACCTTCCGTTAACTAAATTGTACAAATCTTTGCGCCGTAAAAATGACCTCCAATGCCAATTTTTAACACTTTCCTGAAAAATTCTTTGACTTTAATAAACAATAGAAACACACTTCGATGTTCTGGTACCGCCAAAGTTAAGCGAGACATCGGTTGATAGAGGTCCAGATGACCGAGTTTCTGTTGTACATGAATAAAATAATCGCTTCTGTGAAAAAAGTGCGATTAAAAATAAAATTCTAACTTTCACCGTACCTAATCCTTTTGGGTCCATGTAGATGGCTTTCTGAGGAATATGTTTAGCTTTATTTGCACTGAAAGGCTGCATTAAATTTCGGCCGTTGGGCAAAATGCCGCACGGTGAGAATCTTAAAGGCTATTGTTCTGTAATTATTATTATATTACAGACAATTTTATATTTCAATGCAAGTGGTAAATATCGGGTAAGGCTGCGTAAGAAACAGAAGAAAGCCACTTGCGGTCCTAAGGCTGCAGGTTCCCCATCCCTGGGCAATAGCTTTGTTTCATTGCGAAAACGGATCAGATAAACGCTTTGTCTCGAATTAATTTTCGAACCGATCTCCCATCTGTTCTTTTCTGGCTCTTCCTTCTGACACTCTGTGTGCTTCTGAATTAATCAGCTCTTCACGTAAAAGTTATTTTGTCTCACAATCTAACAGCAGCTCCTCTACACATTCTATTTCACATCCAATTCCAGTTTCTTTGCAAGCTCGAATATGTCTTAAGAATATCATTCTTTAATAGAACTTGTGCTGGTGCAGATGGTCCCGATTTTTATACATAAAGTTTTGTCTTTGAAGTTTTATTATTCCTCTTTAATTGTTGTTACTTTTTACTATGTGCCTGTTTGTTGTTGTGTGCTTTCTTTACTTTATATGTTTCTGACGTCTTCTATAGCGTGTTAATGTGTGTTTGCTTTGATCTGTGTGTTTGTGACGTCCTTTATATTGTGTTGCTGCGTGCTTGCTTTGGTTTGTATATGAAATTCTTTATAACGTGTATTGTTTTAATCCTGTTGCGAGTTTTTTTATACGTTTGTACATTGTTTTTCATACATGCAAATATATTTTATTGTCTTGGATCGTTTCTCTCTTTTAATTGTCTCAAGTTTGCCCGGACAGCTTTGTCATATAGGAATTTGCTACTTTGTTTGCATGTTTTATTTCTTACGGAGAGTCTTTTATATTCTTTTATGCCATAATATTTTGTAAGTATGTATTCTCTACACCAAGTGTGTGAGCAGTTGTAAATGAAATTTTTCTCCTCACTGGTGTGGTTTGGGCTTCCTACTCCCAGCGTGTACTGTATTTCAACCACAGCCGCTGTTTGGGCAATGTTTGTTAATTTTTACTTTGGTTTTTGAATGAATCCTGTCCGTGGTGTTGGCTGGCGGTACTCCTCTGGGTAGGCGGTGCGGTTCTCTCCCCACTGTTCCCTTCCAGACTTTACACCCGATCTGGGTAAGTCGGACCAATGTCGGCATAAAAAAATTTTCAACGCTGATAGAATCATAAATTAATGCTCTGGTGCTTTCTGTGAATATAAATTCTCTCCATTCGCTGAGTCACAAGCATAAATGATATCCTTTCAGTAATTGAGTTTTTATTCCGCAGTATATTATAAATTAGCATTTTATTCCTTTCTGTGATTGTAAATTTATCTGATCCTAGGAATTAGAGTTTTGTATGTCATCCGATTTGTCTATAGAATTCAATAATCTGTCAGTTTCTGAAACGTTTTCACCCTAATAATGCAGTTATATTTCTTTATTTGCTATTTTTATATACTTATATTTTGTTATCGTAATTCGAGGATAATGTGCACATGATTTATTTTATTTATTTATTTTGAAACAACGGATATTGTTTCTGAAGTTTTAAAACCGCAGATTCAAAATATTTTACAGCCAGATATAATTATTACTTATAAATGAAATCCAAATATTTTAGATAGTAATAAATATTTTTTGGAGTTTCTGAGACATATATTGGAGTTTTGAAATCAAAGTGTTGAAGTCCAGAAATAAAGTTGAAAACAGAGATGGTTTATAAATATGGTAATGATTTTTGCTTCAATATCATGAACTGGAAATCGAAACATTTAATATATATTTTTATACTCTCTTTTGAGCATCTCGGCCATTCTTCGGCAATAAAAGGGAAAGTGCTGAAGCTGTTTCTACTATTGACGAAATGGGACCATTACTTCAGAAGATGAAATAAATCGTTGATTAGTTAGTTGGATTATGTTATCGTCCCGTTTCGAAGCAACAGGAGGGCTAATTAGAGACGGACTTCGTAAATTTGAACTACAGTGTGATGACGATAAAACCGTTGAAATGGCAATTTAATCTTTTCAGTTATAAGACATCATCAGTTCTATCTTTCAATTTGTGTAACTTGTAATAGAAGTTTCATTTGAAATAAAATTCAAAGTAAAATTTATGACAATGTAAAATAATTAAAAACACCAAAGTAAGCTAAAGATGTAGTGGTAATAATTAGTATATAGGTTTCGGCGATTGACAGTGCGTTTCTTATGCCTTTCATTGTTTGGTCACACCAAAGGTTTTTCCGAATATTTCCTGAAAGTCTTTAATGCTGAACTATATTTATATCATCAGCGATAATATTTTGAAGTATGAAATAATGTATAAAGATCACAGTGTTCTCATGGTAAAACTCTATAATTTTTGTTTCATTTATTTGTAGTGTAGGGAGGGCCGGAAGATAACTCACTTTAATATTTTGCACGCACAATTAATTTGTAAGCTAAAATAAATAAATAAAAGCGAGAGTTGGAGACGATCTTTTTAAATGTTGCAAAGAATAAATTCGAATTTCCAAGACTATATTGTTTGCAATGATTTATTTATTGAAATCAAAATTTATCGTCGGGTTTTGACTTTCAGAGTTCCAATAGTGTAAATGTAAATAATTTATTTAAATTGTATCCAAATTTTGTGATTGTTTTGAAAAATATATTGCCAATTACCATTGCTACTGCAGAAATATCTTTCTCATGATTGAAAATAATAAGAAAATTGCTTGAGATTTTGCATTTGTCCATGACGAATTATCTCCGTAGCTATTTTATCTATCGAATCCGAAATAGCCAAACTTAAACTATGATGTTATTATAAACGAATTTGTATTAAAACACGTAAGAATACGAAACAAAAATAACATATTGTAACCTTATTGAAGCAAATCGCATTCCAAGTTGTTAAAGTATGTATGTATTCTTGAATGTTAATGTTAAGTAAAAATAAATCTAAATGTATTTAAATGAGTTGAAAGTGCTATTTGGCCCCAAAGTGGGGGCCAGCCATTTATATCTCGCCTACCTGATATGTATCCGAGGATAATTTAATCTGAGAATCTGAATATGCACCTAAAATTAGGTTACTATTTGAAAAAAATTTGTGTGTAAATCTAAATATAAAACGATTCCTCTGCGTGAAATTATATTATATACACTTATTATTTACATTCCTACGGCGGCAGACATTTATATAGATTTATTGCATGATACTAATGTAATAAGGAACAGAGTTCAGATAATTTTTTTGACTGACTGCACATACGAGTTCGTTTCTGTAACCAAAACTCTTTTGGCCGCTGAGCTACTCTCTGCTGTCAAACAGAGAGACGAGCGCTAATTGCTACCACTAGTCTATGAAAGGTTACTCGCCAGCCTTAATAAAAATCCCTCGAGGACCAATAAGGTAGTATAGCTGTGGAAAAATTTAAAGTCGGGAAGGGGAAAGATCATCAAATGTCGAAAAACTATCAAGATTTCTGGCAAGAATTTTTTTTACGACGAAATTAAAGCTACCGAATGATGAACCGAAATAAATTTTTTAAGAAGCTCTCATAATTTTGGGATTATGTAAAAGTTATCAAAATCAGTGAATGGTAGTTTGAAATATATAAAGTCGTCTACTTGTTGAATCATTTCAAAGATTATACATACTTAAAAGCATATATCTTCTCTATGTTTTGTGGATAAATGACTGTTTTATTTTTGTGTATTTTAATATCATTCTGAGACGATCATTCTTTTAGAACTGAAAAAGACAAAATAACAGCTTTCAAAGATGCTGGTTTACAGTAATGTGATGGAAATTACACGAAAAATTGATGATTGAGGTCGTACTAACTGTCTTCTCATTACACCTGATGACTATGGCACATGACAGTAAACATGAAGGTTAAATATAATTTCTTCAAGGCAAGAGATAAAGATCCAGAGGCTCACTAAAGCAAGCAGAAAAATGTCTTCCTTTAAATTAAAGAAGAGCTGATAAGCTTATCAATCGAATAATAATAAATGCACTGCATAGAAATCCTAAAGTTGTGGACAAGAAATTGCAAGAGAAATCTTTCATTTTAAGTGGTACATTGATTCACGCGTTTAAATTTCTGCCCAGAAACAATTAATGGCTGCATCAACTGAATGACGGTACCTGAATGGAAAAAGTTTATTAGATGGGTAAACTAATTAAATTTGTTACTGCGATCTGCATACAGTGAACATCGCCTTATTCAAAACGCCAATTCGATAGAGATCTGCCATGCTTTTTGTGCCCTCCTCATTTGCAGCCCGTGGTGCAACTGAAACTTTTTGTCGAAAACAAAATGAATTCAGACTTATATCAGGTTGAGCAAAATTTCTTTCAACTTACAGAAAGTTACTTTCAGTTGCCTTTTACTACATCAGGAGATCGGGCATGTTAACAAGACAATGCAATCGTGAGGCTTTATCTGCAAGATCATGACGAAGTCGAACTAGATAAAAACAATTAATGTCTTTCAACCCAACTCAATTCGATTCCAATGGAAAATATTTCGGGAATTCTGTTCGAGATGTTTCATAAATAAGGATAGTATACGGAAACAAATTTGATGTAAAACCAAATAAAATATGCTGGAATAAAATTGACCCAGCCTTTACATTTCTGTTCGCTAATTTAAGAATCGACTATTAACATATTTGATAGAAAAACAAATTCTACATTAAAATACTAAAGAATAACTCATATCGACTCATACGTTTTCAAACAACATCTGTATAGTAATTTTCCTTAATTTCATAAAAATAGCACATAATGCAATTAAACTTAAATATATTTTTCCTGTGACTTCTTAAATACGAAGTTTTTTTTTTTACATTTAATAAAAAATATGATATATATTTATAGTCTTATGTAATGTATTTTTTCGATTTTATGCTTTTTTTTGCACGGCTGTCACAGAAAAAAAACTACAAATGGTCTCCTTTATATAAAAGCTGGATTAATTTTTTAAGCGGTTGAAATGCTGTAAATTTTAAGACTCAGGATAAATGTCATATTTCTATGATCGAAACCGTAATGCTACCTTAATACAATGAAAGAGCAATAGATTTCTGAAATATTAACGGTAAAATGCACAACCAACCTGCATTTATTCTTTATTATGTCTTAAAAAAATACACCTATTAAGTTAACAATTAAACTCCGATGGATCCTTAAATTGAAAAAATATTTAATTGTTTTTTTTAAATATTTTCAAAGATTAATAGCTTCAACTGTAATTTATTTCCAGTCAAACATAAATGCCTAAGTTTTAAAATTAAAGAAATAAGTTAATTTTTCTATCTTTTATAAAAGCATGTAAAAGAAAAATATATAACAAACCATTTTGAATTGTACGCGGTAAAACTTGTAAATGCGTCAATGCAGAACTAAATGATTGTCTTTCTTACCCTTTGACAAAACAGATCGCGGGGAGAAACAGAAAAGAATCCACCTAGTATTATCTGCCGTCGCTCATCCCTGAGTAATAAAGGACTGCACAATCTAAAAATTGCGGATCGTACCATTTTTGCCGAATTTTCATTTGCATACACTCGAAAAGAATACAGATATAATGATCAAATTTGCATCCTGGCATAAATTTTTGAAGGAGCGTTGAAATCCAACAACAAAAAAATATGTGCTGCCACCGAAATTTCGAAAAAATAGTGCAATTGTAAATATGTAGATGATCCTTTAAGAAAGTTTAAGCATGGGCCTTCTTTTTATTTGTGACGTTTTTTCCTGATAATTGGTAACTTTTGTTTAACTTCAGATGAACAATGGCAAAATAATGCTGGGAGCTATTTTCCCCTTCGAGACTGCACATTGTATAGAAATGCAAGAACTTCAAAAAATTTCAAAGGCAACATCCTTTTTTGATGTAAATAAATTTCTGGTTAAAAAAATAACACAGGATATAAATTTTGATTAATATAATAATATTAAGGTCGAAAGAAGTTTGACATTTTGTGTTCTCAATAAGAAAAGGAACGTCTCCACATTTAGAAAAAAACATTTGGTTGCTTTTAAGTACCAGACAGAATTTTGTTTTATTTCAAAGGCTAAATGTCATCCTAAAATAATTATAAGCATTTTATAATTGATAAACACTTAGTCTCTACTGACCTATTAATTACTATAAATTGTTCCGCAGAACTGAATCTTCCAAAAGAATGAGAAAAGGAAGAATCTTAAAAAATTCTGGATTTTTTCCTGCAAATTATAATAGCTTTAAATTTTGCATAATTTATTAATTTCGTTTGAATAAACTTGCTAATAAAGCGCTGAAATAATGCATAATTATTTTTACATATACAAATATTACATTGCTATAAGTATTTTATATTATTTAAAATAAATATTACATATAGTTATTTACGATACTTAACTAGTATATTACAAAGATGAACGTGTCTATATGCTGAATGTGTTAATAAATGAAGTTAAAAATATCTAGTGCATTATGATTTATATGTAATTTCGTCTTCCTTAATTTCATAGGACTACGATGAAACGAAGATTAATCTGGTTGTACTGATAAAATGGAATGAAGAGGATCTTCGTATCTGGAACACATGAAAATCATCTGTTCTGTGATCGATATTTCGCTTGTAGTGACTGTACTTCAATGAGATGCCCAGAACATGAGTACAATGACGATGAAATGATTCCAGAAGAGCAACATCATTCCAAGAAATTTTTTGCAAGTTCGTATTTACCCAATACCGTGCAGAATCTCTTTGATGAGCTTTTTTTCATAAGAACAGACGGTATTCAACGATTGCTTTTAAAAAAACAGGTTGTTCTTTTGATAATTCTTTAAAAGCTTAAAAGGAATAATATGTAGATTTTTTTTAAATTCAATACATAAAGCCGATTTTCTTTATCCAGTTAAGATGTTAGAACAAACCATGAATGTTCTGGCCTGGTTGCTATCCGTGTTATTTATGGATTTACTGGATCATACGAGAAAGTGATCATTTCACGCGATCGCTACGCGGCGTCCACCAGTACAAACATCTAACAATCAAGAGATTTCTGTGAAAACTCAGCTTCTGTGAACACTGAAAGTTATCAGAAACTTATAATTACGAAAACCTAGATACTAATGCCCATGCATCGCTTAGCTTACCTTCATATATTTAAAAAAATTTTATAACCATGTACTTCAGAAACACCACATTTCACCTATTATACTCTTTAAAAACCTGATATGCCCTTTAAAAAATCTCAAATCAATTCAAAAATCCGGTGATACAAAGTAAATACATAAAATTAATCCCTTTATACTCTATTCAGCCCAATACGACAAAAGAAAGCGTAAAATAAATGGCATATAATAACAAAAAAATAAAAGGTTTATAATAAAGAGACAGGTATGTCAAAAGTTTCCAGAATTGATATTTTGCATTATTCAATAGAAAAATAGGGTAATATTCAAGGCTCTATTCTAGATCAGATAAATTTACAATGAAAGAAGGAAATAAAATGTTACTTTATGATTTTGAAGGGGAATGAAAACTCATCTGCTGAAAAGATATCATTTACAATTCTCTGACTAAGTGGATGGTTTGATTAATAGTACAGAAAAGAACCAGATATTGTCTATAACACAATCAGAATAAAAGTTCAACTCACTTAATGATATTAGAATATTATTAAGACTAAATTTAAATTAAAATAAACGAGAATAGAATATGAAAAAAAAGAATACGAAGAGACGCTGCTGTTAGATTTATTATACAAAAAGGACTTTTGCGAAACGTTGATTAACCAGCAGAGAGGCCACAGGGAAAAAGCGAGAAAGAACAGAAAAAAGGAAGATCAACCTGGAAAGACATTCTGATGCAAAGGGGTTCTTCAGATCTGTTTTAGCAAAGAAATTAAATTAATCAGTTTGAAGAATGAACTCCAATGTCAATTTACCACAGTAAAGGAGGAACGTATCAACAAAGATGGTGTGTATTGTTAATGTGAAAGGCATGGCAAAAGACTTATTAAAAACAAGATTAGATGTCCCCAAATAATCTCAACCTAAGAAAATTAGGTACAAAGGAAAATTAAACATTTATTTCCTAATTCACTTACAGAAAATTATTTAAAGTACAGAATCGTTATAAATGAAGTTCGCCTAATTGGTGTGCCTTAGAGACGGTTTAGCCCAAATGAAAAAAACACTAATATGTAGTACAAGTCATGTGTCAGTAAGGACAGAAAAAAGAAGAAAAGAATATCTCTCAATATAAGTGACATCGCCCCGATATTTGAGTGTTTATTTTCCAGTTCTATTTTAATACTGAATCAATACTGAATTGAATAATAGTAGTCTATTTAATTTTTTATGTTAACTGAAAACGCAAAAAAGATTGTGCAATGTTAAACTACTTGCTGTTTTCATGTAAAAAAAAGAGAAGAAAATATAGAATAGATAGAATTTTCAAGACAATAGAGTGCAGTGGTGCGTGATTAATTTGCACAACAGTTTTAAAAAAACAAAGCAAAAGATCTATATCTGGAACTGAATTTGAGCAGCGTTTTCAGTTAAACTAATTGAACTATCACATTGTCTTAAGCCTGGTTCTATACAATAATTAGGCCGTAGGCCTGTATTTGTAAGGCTCCACCGGGGTGGAGTGCACCTTATTCTAACCCATTTCCACAGAAGATCCACCGTCTATGGGACCTGTTGCACGTCAAATCACAAAATAGTCAAATATCCCAACGTTGGTGTTGTGGCAGAATTTTCGGTGAGGGGTGCCAGCTTAGGTGTCCTCGTCATCTGACCGCTGTCTAGAATTACGATATCCGTTCAAATGAGGTAGCCTTCGTATTGCTTCAAAAACGTCACTTTAATATAACTATAATTTGGTTTGTTGAGAGTATCGAGAGCTTTTAATAGATTCTTCATCGTTTCCTCTTTTATAACATGCCTTTAATCTCATAATATATAGAAGGATACCAAATCACAGTACTATACGTCTTTACATGAAAAGGAACAAAAAACTTTTTAGAAAGATGATGCATTTTCAATGTCACGAATACAAATGTCGTATATTTCTGCATCGAATCTTTTCAAAGAATATATTAATCTGTTTTCACATTCCAATTAGATGCATTGGTTATAAATGAAATTAATAGGATCAAAAATTATAATGTATTTCCCGATAGAAAAACTGACGTGTACAAGTTAAATATATTTTTATACTTTATACATCAAATACGGATCGAGATATCGATTCATACACCTCATGATGTAAAGATGATAGGACTAACCAAGCGAAGTATATATTTGGCAACAAAATATATTTTTGCCTTTGAAAAATATATTTTTCACCAAGGAAATCTGAGCATGAAATGACATAATCCATATCTTTACAATGCCTTAGCCAGCAACGGCATATATTTCTTCATCAAGTTTTTTAACCGCGGTTAATCCGTTTTGAATATTTTAATGTGATGTATTATCATGATATGAAATAATGGACTATTTCCCAGACAGTCAATCATCCAAGCAAGCTCTTTCAGCCAATCTACTATTACCCGGGAAATCCTTGAACAATTGGAGCTCCCTAGCAACCGAAGCTGCTATGCTGCCAAAGGACATTCAGGTGTACTAGGAACGAGATTGTTGACCAAAGTTAGCCAGAGAGGCTAGTCATGACAGTACTCTCAACATCAAGATCGATCTCCCGAATTTTTGCCTTAAAAAAAATCTCAAAAGTGTTCCTATGAAATTCCTGCAGAATAGATATAATTTTCAGAAATGGGAAGGCTAACCCCTTTCCTCCTTACCTTTAAGTTTACATTAATCGAGCCTCATTCAATCAAAAAATAAAGCAATTCATCACAGGACAGGGCCCCTTCATGACCTATCTTCACAGGTTCGGTTTATGTTCACACGATTGTTGCGTTCGCGGTGATAAAGTGATCCAATGACGGTGGAAAATATTGTTCCAAATAAAATGATACCTGTATTACTCATGAATATTATGAAGATTTTACATGAACGAAGGCATGACATCATCATTTCTTAAGAAAGACTTTCTCGCTGTAAATCCAACAATTGCCATTCATTACAGACTTTTAAGTTTAGTATATATGTGTTAATTATTATTGTTGTTTCATTTAAATTTTTTTTCTCCTCTTTCTGTAATTCTTTACGCTGAGAGGGTTTTTTTTTTATAACAGTAAACCTTTATCTGCTCCCGTTCTTCCCGGTGATTATTACATAATAATAATAGTAAAAAAATGAGGATGTGTTCGATAGATAACGTATAAGTTGAATGCATCTTTATGACCTATGTCTCTGTACATGAAAATGCAAAAAATCTTTTATAAATATTAATTCAATAACCATGCATTTTCACATTATCATGAATACTTTAATGGCGTATATTTCTTTATCGGATTTTCAAACAATGTATTTTCTGTTTCATAATTTCATTGAGATTCATTATTATTGAATGAAATTATCAGTGACTGTGCTCTCTGATGGATAGCTGGCACAAATTGAATATATTTTTATGCTTTATACATCAATTACACATCTTATACAACAGTTCGTAATTTTCGCATTAAACAACACCATTTCATAAATACGGATCAAAACTTACTGTACTCATACAGCTACCCTCAAATGATTGAACTCGTTTGAGAATGGAACCAAATTTGAACTTACCAAGTTTTGACTGCTTTATGGTAGTTTGTCAGCTTGTGAGTTAGCTTGACCTTTCTTCTTTTAAAAAATAACTTCTAGTAGCTTTTTTTTAGTAGTGATGGTTATTTGAACATACAACAGGAATGCCTATGACACGGATTCATGAGATGCTTGAAATTGAAGAATGGTTCTCCAGCAGGATAGAGTTCACCAAATTACTTCTCGTAATATGAGGACCTGTACTCTTTATAAATTCTGCTATCAGATATTTAGCAAGACTGCGGGTATATAGAGAGGGACCCATCCAATATGTCCGTATCTCTACCCCAGTGGATGTATTTTTATGAAGATACATGGAACATCATATTTATTCTCAAGGCCAGTTGCTAAATGACGAGCTACGACGTGTTCAAATGCAATTTATATATTTAGTGCCTTTGAAATTCACTAGCATTCAAATTGTCCAGTTTCACTTATGATAGAAAAAGTCACAGTCGAAACTGAAAATAACAGAATTCTGAAATTTCACACCAAAGGAAATAGACTTTTCCTACCTTCTCTAAGAAATTTGAAAACATTCTGTTGAATTTTTTTTTGATTTGCAAATAAATTTATTGTAATTTATCTCCCATTGTTCTCTATGAGGAAATCTATCGTCAGTAATTTGCGCTAAAGGTTAATAATAGATGACGTTGCTGGCTATAAATGTGCTACGCCATTTTAATGTTGAAAACAAATGAATAAATAAGAAAACTGAAGATGGTTCCGACAGCGTGCAATTAGTTGTTACATGACATGTCTGTTATTTGACTATTTTACTCCATTAGGCACATTCTGTGAAAAAAGGAGCCACCTCCCAATATTTTGCCGTCATTCAATCTATTAAAACAAAAGATACCGATTTTCAGGAAATAATGTCTAGAAAAGGTTTGCTTACAATTTCATAAAGTGTCAACTAAATGTTTAAAATTGCACTAACTTCAAAAATTTTCAATAGCAACAATACATTTTGATGTCATAAATAAATATCTCATGAAAAAAAAATATCTCAAGAAATAAATTTTGGTTAATATGCCATAAATATATCGGAATATCTGACATTTTGTGTTCTTAAATAAAAAGGGCCGCCTACATTTAGATAGAGAAGTTTTCGTTTTTCTTAAATGTCGGTAGTAGACCTTTTTAATTATTTTGCACTTTTAACGTTATTTTCAAAAATAATGATGTATATTTACAAACGGCAAAATTTGATGCGTAAAAAATAAATAAATAGTGTAATATTAATACCCCTGTTAATGTATATATAGTTAAATGATTATATATTTAATTTTTAAAAATAAAGTATAAATGATTTCAGTTTCATGATGAAAACGATTTGTCATATGTTGCCCCTTAAGTTTATAAAGGAAAATAGAAATTTAATAATCTCAAACTTGCTGAATTTTGCATAGCATCAAATGATTATCTGTTTCTACTACTGTTAAATTTATAAGTGTCTTATTCGTGGCTCTTAACATCAATTTTGATAAAATATTTCATATACTCAAAATTATTTTAAAGTAAAAAAGTAAAAGCGTAAAATGTGAAGAATAATTCATACTACTACATAAAAATTTAGGTCACTAAGAGTATTAGTTCTCGAAATACTAAAATTAAAAATTTATTTTGATATTAGAAACTGGTAATTTCATTTGTCAGAAGTTGCGAAACAAAACTGCTGATGATTAAACTTGGTATTCCAACATTACTTTGTTGCAGTTGTGAAATTTTTTAAGAAAAATATGTGTTTCTTGCTGTAAATTTTGAAGTTAGTGCTATTATAAGTATGTATGTGACCCCTATGAAAATTTTAAACATGCCTTCTCTAATAGACCTTACTTATTTCCTGGAAAAATCGGTAACACCTTTTGTTATAATAGGGTGTGAATAACGGCAAAATAATGAGTGGACACTTTCTTACCCACGACTTTACATTTATGCAGATTACGAACAGAGAAAGGTAAGACCATTGAAAGGACATATGTTAAATTTGCCCACACAACCAGTTTAAAAAATTACGTTGTTAAGGGAAACCATGAATATAAAATGGTACAAGATTCAGAATTGATATTATTTTCCCAGAGAACAAGCTTTTTTTTCCTATGCTAGTACTAAATATATAACAAATGTCTTCTACCAAGAAGAACATCACTAACTTGCGGGATGATAAGGGCACCAATACTAAAGCTTCAGTTAGAATTGTGAATACAAGTGAACGACTACAAAATGCCCAACTGAAACATCTTGTAATAGTTAGAAATTTCAGTAAAGAGGTATGCATCCTTTGTGTGTTAATGCTGATATGTACCAAGTGTTTTCTAATCTGCGTGTTTTAGCTTTGATGATAGGGTGTCAGTCCAGATATTTTTTTGATTATTACTCATGCATTATCTATTTTTTCAAATCAAGTCATTTTCTCATTTGATAATTTAGAAATGCATATTTTACAATTAACTACAGAACGAAATCATAGAAGGATCATTTTTATGTTAAGATGCTCTAGAAAAATCACTGAACTTGCTGAATATAGTAACCAAGTCATCAGTTGTCAAAGATATTTCGCAATAATAACAACGGAAAGAACCCGTAGACCTTACAGTACAACAAAATCATCCTTCAAAAAATCGCATAATTTTATTAACAAAAAATTTGCTAATACTTGGAAATAATCTCGCAAACATTAAATAAAGATATTACAACGGATAAAAAGTATTTGCATCCGATTATATTATTAGAAAAAACAGATTCAGGATTATTAATTTGTTATATAATTGATTGATTAAATGATGAAAATTGAAAAACTGTATAGTATTTAATTATAATAAAGCAACTAAACTGGTCAGATAGATTATTTGAAGATTAAAATTTATTGTAAATAGAAAAATGTGTAGTATTTAAATATAAGAAAGTAGCTAAACCAATAAGATAGATTATTTGAAGTAACAGAATATGGAAACAAGACTGCAAATTCTGAGATTATTTGATTTCAAATTTGAGCAAAATATTTAGATAAATGCTCATAGGTCGAACTTATTTCCCATATGTACCTTTAAAATGACTCTAAATTATTATATGTAATACAAATACATCATAAAGCGGTGAAGGAAACTTTTTCTTTACAAAAACTGCAAAATTAGGGTAGTGGAAACTCACTGGTCTGGCTGCTACCAAATATAATAAAATTATCAATTAAAAAACTTCATGTCTCTCACAGCAACATATATAAAAGAGTAACAACTGAAGGTCGGAATTAATCCATTATTTTAATAAATGCATTATAATTAAAGAATTATTGTAGAAATAATATCCACAAAATATATAATGTCTCTAACATCTGTTTAAGCTACTTTATAGCCAAAGATGTAGAGAAAATTGCTGTTGCTGATTGAAATCAATTTTCAATATATCTGGCAAAAACTAGAAAATAAAATTTCTCGAAAGATTAAATTGATTAATGTACGAATTTAAATATGAACATTTTAAAAGGTCACAGAGGTTAATAACAGAAACAAACTTATACATTTTTGTGCATCTCTAGCTGGTCGGGGAGCTACAGCCCGTGGGATCGGCGAGCAGAGCGTGCAGTACCTGCCTCCATTTTAACCTTTATTTCCGTAATAATTGCTACTATTAGTTAGCATACACTCTAAAGCCATAAATAAAATCATTCCTGAAGATCCTTGCTGATAACAATAGAAACTACAAACATTTCCTTGTATTATTATGTCCCCGGTTCATCTGAGCAATTCCAAAAGTTGTAAATGTCAAGACGCAAGATTATTGAAAAATTTCAACATGGAAAAGTAAAACACCACTCTTGCTATCAGAGAGCCATAGATTTGTGAAATATTGGATCGCAAAATGCATAAATTCAGCATCGTTCTTTTTACGACAATCCATTATTATTATCTTTACAAACACCCTTAAGGTAACAAATAGCACTGGATCCTCAAATTCAAGAAATGAGATATAAATGGTTTTTTGGTATTGACCCTTCAAAGAATAATAGCTTCTAACACAAACTTTATTCACCAGCCTGTGAAATAAAAAGTCTGCTTTAAATTAAAAGAAATTGGCCTATTTTGTACTGAGAGGGTGTTCCAGTGATGTAATATTTAAAAATTATATACAAAAATTGTATTAAATAGTGGTAAAACTTAAAAAAACGGGTGAATTTGACTTCTTGTTTTCTTTTGATATGAAAGGGGATCGCTCACATATAGAAAGCGTCTTTTGATTACGTTTAAATGTGATGATAGAATTTTAATTATTTCACATGCTAAAACTTAAAAGTTACATCGACATTTTATGATTGATAAAAACTTGGTACGTTACAAAAGCTCGCTCTACAGAACTGAATTTTTTTTTAAGAAATTCGATTTTGCTCTACAAAAAATTATAGTGCTGGAAGTTTCGTATAATTGACTTTCGCCTAATATATTTTTTTTTTTTTTTTTTTTTTTTTTTTGAGCACAAAGTGTTGAAATAATGCATAATTGCCTGCATGGTGTTTTGAGGAGAGTAATCGAATAACATAGTATTTCTTGATTTAATGCGGTGCTCAGACTATCATTGATTTCACTCAGCCTTTATAGCGAAGGAAGAAAAATGGAATTGAATATGTATACTTTGGATTTCACTTAGATAGTTCATTGACTGTGCGCACTTCATCAAGCCTTTAGTTAACATGAAACTTAATGAGAAAAGCCTTAAAATGTGCGAAACAGCGATTTTATTATTTTGTCGGCAGGGCACATGAGTTTAAGAGTAGCAGTAGCTGACCAGTTCCAGACATTTTGGCAAGAGTTTGACTCCGAAGAATAAGAAGGTTGCTGAGTTGTCAATATTCTTTTCCATTTATACTTTTTTCTTTTTAATGGTGCTCAAGCTCTAAATACTCAGAAGCGTCAGAGTGAAAATGTCCATTATATACAGTATAACATCACTTGCCATCAGCGAGAGGCATACATATGAAATTCTATATTGCAAAACATATTGTCTTCTTTTTTCACGCTATTTTTAAAGACGGCTTTCATATCTAAGGTACGAATTTATTCGGAGTACACCCTGATCAGCAATGAAACTCTCTTTTTGAAAACATCGCTGTCCGGATTGTGAAAGTATTGTATCATCATTATAGTCGCGTTTGGAAACAAAATGGTTACTAAAATAAAACGAAATAAATAAGTTTAATAGTATGGAGAACTAGGTTCGAAGATATAACTACTGAATTTATAAATGATGGCTGAGATTTCATTCGAACATATCTTTATTGTCTTTCAAATTTTCGCTTGGTCTAACTTAGGAATTATTAATGAAAGGTATCAAATACTAACAACAACAATAAATGGAAGAAAATCTTGAAAAAATACATGCTTCTTTTTCTGGTTTCTTGTCTTTGTGGGTACCACTAATTCTTATTGGACGTACTAATCTATTTTATTTGTCTTTTTCTATTCTATGTGGATGTTTGCATGAAAAAAAGACTTATCGCCTTTTAAATAAATACACATAGCAAGAAATATACTATTCCAAATCCTAACATCATTCTTAAATGCATCAAAAGTCATTTTCAAGATGACAAATAATTTTTTTTGGTTTTCCAATAGTTAACGACAGAGCATGTGTTTGCTTGGTGAACTGTTATTTTGGTAAGGCGATACTATATATTTTAAAGCAATAGTAGAAAGTAAAGATATTGCCTTAAAGGCAACATAAAATTAAGAGCACAAAAGCGTTATTTTATACCCATGTTATTTAAAGCTACCGTAACAGCGCATATTTTGCTGAGTTTTAACCGGAATTCTTTTGCTTATTTTACGTACATATAAAGAAATTAAGTATATGAGCAACAAGACGTTTTCTGGCCAGACAAAGGGCGAGATATACTGAATGTATTTTATATACGCGTATGTTTATATATAAAATACGTTAGTTATGGATACTAAATATAAAGTTACGGTATTGATGTTTCTGGATGCAGCATAAAAGAAAGGCTAAAGGAATGATGTATATTTGCAGTTTCAATTGATAGTTGAGAGAGTTCTAGAATAAAAATATTCTCAAACTATATTAAAATAAGAAATGCCCTGTTGTATGAATTGTAAATATCTGTATGATAGGCCAACACAGATCCAGGTGAATTGTGAATTGGCCAAGTGAACGACTATAATGCCCAACCGAAATCACTTATAATAGTTAGAAATTAAAATAAGTATGTAACCTTTGTATGTTACTGTTTAATGTACAACATAAATGCTTTCAAGAGGCTACGGTGTTAGATTTGGCTCCAAACGTAAATTGGACACATAGATCCGCTTCTATAAATAATAAATTTTATGGGTAAGGGACAGTTTTATATAAAAAAACCACTGTGGTAATGTTTCATAACTTTTCCGACCTGACACCTGTATCAACAACTGAATCCTAAAATAAAATGTTATTACTTAAATTACACCAGCTTACCATTTTTTTCTGCTCTAAAAAAATTTTTTTTTTTATGTGTTTTAGAGATTGCACGCGTTCCCTACATAAGTTCGATATGTTTTAAAATGTACTTAAACTTGTCCACTGAATTTTCTCATCCATTCAAACCTTGCACAAAATAAATTAATATAGCTCAAAGCATTTTTTGTGTACTTGAAGCTTTATTTTTGTGCCATTAAAAAAGTAAAAATTCTTTTGCCAACACAGATGATGAAAGATAACAAAATACTGGTACCGAGGTTTTCTGGGGCTGAAATTTATTAATTTGAAAATAAATATACCAGAAAAATTGTAGGTTATGTGAAAGTTTGTAGATTTTTTTAAAAATTCTTTTAAATTATAAAATTTGAATAAATAATTCGAAAATAATAAAATATCTATTGCAAAATATCGATACTTAACAGAATAAAACATTAAGAATAAATTAGCAGAAAGGGGCTAGATATGTCCTTTCAGAGCGAAAATTGCAAAAGCTCGAAATGAGACAATAAGTCTTGGCCAAAAAAAAGACGTTCCCAACTTTTGCCCTTCTTTTGAATACGCCTCATGAATACTTGGCACAAATCAATTTTTGCTTTTATGAGTTTGATTTGTTTTACATACCATTGTTGGCCAGCATTTGGCCAATGTCGAATCTTTATTTTTGTCTCAATTATATCTATAATGGACCACTGTGTTATTGTTTTATCAGCAGAGCTCAAAAAAATACAAACGGTAAACAATCTGAACACTCACGATAGCTGCCAAAATTCTATATTTGTATAAATTAATTTGAAATATGAAACTTTCATATTTGTCAATGATTCCTTTTGTAATAATTCAAAATCATATTCATAGAATAAAAATGAAAATCCAGAATCAGAATAATGAATTAATAGATTTAAATAAATAATTTATATAAAAAAACTTCATAGTTATTGACGAAGATGATGCCAAGTATTTAAAAAAATTACATCTTGTCACTATCTAAATTGTCTTGTTCTTGCAGATAAATTAAAAGCATTGATTATATCGTAAAAATAATAAATAAATAAATTAGGAAGAGGTTTTTTAAGGGTTAACTTTAGCAATCAGTCAAGTAGTTGAAACAATTACCATTAATAGAAAAGAAATCTAAAACATTTGTTCGAGAAAAATAAATGAAATCTTATCACAAAAAAAAAAAAATAGAAAGAGAATGAAAATTTTCCTTAAATAAATACGAGAAAATTTATGATTTGAGAGATAATCATTGTTATGGAAGCAAATGAAGATATTGAGAAAATTTGAATGTACCAAAATATAGCGACAGAATTAATGTTCTACTTTTAGATATTTATAAATTTGATAATCGAATCGAAGGTGATAATATTTTATATTCAGAAGATCATCTTTATCAAAAATTTAAAATCTCTATGTTTTGAAAGAATATAATCTTTCTATCTAACATCTATGTTTTGAATATATAGAACTGTCTAGTCTATGTGCTGGAAGTCACCACTTTCGATGCTTTCAAGTCGAATTTTGAAACGCTTGAACAGCTCATAACCCAAGTGCAGCTCATACAGACTTCCTCTCAAACTTTCTTCAATTTTGCATAAGTCTATGTCGCGAAGATTTTGGCAAAATTTGATTCAGATTTTGTGCTCAACTTTCCCTGCGGTAAAAAAAAATTCGACAACACAGCACACACATAATTTTCAAAAATTTGCGGCACAGAATTAATGGTGGTGTTGAAAAAGGACCCTGTAACTTCTTTTGGGGGGACAGTGGGAAGACTAAATATTATATCACTCTAGTGTCTTTTTATCAGTGTTTCGGCCTGATTAGAAATTCGTTCCGATATTTTTTGATCATCCCTCAGGCGTTATATCTTTTTCAAATCAAGTCATTTTTATTTTGCAATATTAGCAAACGTAATTTGTTTTTGTGGCCTACTTGTTAATCCTGATTTTTTTTTGAAATTTCAATGATGGATAAAATTTGTTCAATTAATATACATTCTTTTTCAACACAAATTATTTCCAACCATTTGAAATTTTAAAAAATTTCAGTGAAAAGTATTATTTTTTGATAAAGTTAATCTGTGTGTTATTTACAATTCTCTGTTTGTATTTAAACTAGGAAATACATATTTATTTATTAATTTAATAAGATGTCTAAACGAAATGAATTGATGGTTTTCCACAAGAAGTCGTATAGTTTTATTAACAAAAAATTGATACTAGTCCACACATTTGCTGCAAAAAAATTTGTGCCAGATTTTTTCTTAAATGGATAAAGTTATTATTTACTCCTCTAATTATATTGTTAAATATCTGTCCAGACGGTCATTAATTTAATTATATGCCTGAGTGTTAATTGTTTTGAAAATTGATACAATGCATATTTTAATTAAAAGAAAGTAGCCAAAACAAATATAAGATTTTTTTATTTAAGTCAAGGAATATGCGAACAAAACTACCAAACTCTGAGATTCTGTTATTTTAGGTTTTGAGGGGAAAATGTACAATAAAGGCTCAAAGGAAACTTACCGCATATGTAACTTCTAAAAAACCTGAATCTATTATATGCAATTCAAAAAAGTAAGGGGTGATGAAATATTTTTACAAAAACAGCTGCAATCAAAGGTGCAATGCATGCTCTTACACAATAAATGTAATAAAAATCAGTAAATTAACAGTCCATGCCTTCCCACACAGCAACATATGCTAAAAGTTCGCAGAGGTCAATCCGCAGGTCGAAATTAATATGCTTTTTTTTTTTATAAAGCATTATACCAGAGAATTATTGTAACATATAATCTCAACAAAATGCTAATAACAGTCTGAAACATTCCTTAAAGCTTAATTATAATAAAGAGGTAGAGTAGAAATGGGGTTTTTCATCATTTTACTCTCAAATCACCTTTTAATAAATCTGACAAAATGCAAAAAATAAAATTTCAGAACGATTAGATGATTAATGCCGAACTTCAACTCCATATATGATGTAAATTTTAAAATGCCACAGTAACTGCACAGCAGAAAAGTAGTTGGTACATTCTATA
Source organism: Araneus ventricosus (assembly GCA_013235015.1). Taxonomy (NCBI): domain Eukaryota; kingdom Metazoa; phylum Arthropoda; class Arachnida; order Araneae; family Araneidae; genus Araneus; species Araneus ventricosus. The sequence goes on from BGPR01016043.1 coordinate 33,777, forward strand.
TACATATGAGTTCGTTTCATGAAAAGAGAGGGGTTAGAAACGGTAAGCTACGGTCTGCATGCCTAAGAATCGAGTGCGGCAAACCTTGAGCTTAATTTTCATTTCCTTACTTATCTACTAGCAAGTTATTGCTACCACTAGGGTTAGTATCTATTCGTCGGCTATAACAAAACTGTAGAGCAAGCTGATACTGCTAAAACAAGTAATTATTTCATAGGTGTTCTTGCTAAATTGTAAGGCTACAAAGCTGTACATTTTTACGACGCAAACCTAATGAAAATTTCCAATAATGAAAGTAACATCATTTGTTATCAAAGAAAGATGTGCTACAGTTCTGAAATATTAAGTGTAAGATGCTCAAATCTATCTAGAAAAAACAATAAAAAAATACTACTACACCCATTAACCTAACAGATAGCCTCAATCAAATTGAATTTAATAAATGAATCTTATTGTTTTCCCTATGCTCTAGATAATAACTGTAAATTTACATACCAGTCTTCCGATACGAAAAGTCTAGCTTTTATAAAATTGCCCTTTACAGAAACGTAGTCTGTCCGTCAATCTATTAAAAAATAATTATAGGTCAAATCTTGCATTAAAATAGTGGTAAACTTTATGAATAACGTCAATCAGATCTAAATACGCTTTTTTGCGCCCTTTAATGTAATAAGTCGCAAGGAGGTTATAGGGTCCACTAGACATGTATTCTGTCAATGCCATCGATTTTAAATAAAGGTACCATTTTACAGGAAATGACAAACTTTAATATTTTCAAGGACAACACCCTTTTTATATTCGTAAATAAATTTCTATGAAAAATAACCCAGATAAGAAACTTTGATTATTATGCTTAATAGGTATCACTATAGAAATTTGACACTCTTTGTATCCTCTGATAAAGGGGGCCATCTCCACATAGAATGTAACTTGCTTACGTTTAAGAGCAATGGAAGAATTTTTATTTACGAGTATTCACACGCTAAACGCCATCTTGAAAGCTAATGAATCTACATTATATAATTGATAAATACTTTGTGCATAAAAATTTCTCGAAATGAAATTTCTGATTGAAAAATCTATTTTGTCCTGCAAAATTATGATACTATTGGAAGTTTAAGTTTTCATTTCGTTTGAATTTTTTCATATACAAAGTGTAAAAATAATGCAACAAATTATTTACATTAGTGGTTTTGTATGAAATGTGTAACTGAAGTAAAAGTGAGTTTATTTGCGTTGTTTCAATGAAACTGTACCATTTACATTTCAATAAATGTATTAAATTAATGAATCTTGTTCATTTATTTTGACTTTTAAAAATTTTGAATTTATTTTCTAGGTTGCTCTACGTTAAGTCGATGATATTCTATATCTGAATCTTTAGCATTACTAGACATAGTGAAAATACATCACTTCAATTTAAAATTAAATCTTAATATATTTAAATTTCCAAACTGGAATGGAAAAGTTACTATATGCATTGAATAATACCAAGTGTGCAAGGCCGACCTGATCAAAAGGGGCATTGAAAAAAATTTCAGGTTTGCTGAAGAAATAATAATTTATTGCATTTCTGTTTATTACATTAGTTTGTTTGAAGATAATAATTCAACTACACTCAAATTCTTATAAATCCAAATGGGAAAATACTCCTTCTAATGTCATAAAATGGTTAAACTT
>BGPR01016044.1:0-31688 GCA_013235015.1 Araneus ventricosus
AATAATTAATTACCAGATCAAGATACTTTGTTATGAATTGAGACAAGAAATTGGAATATCTAGGCTTTTGTTTAATCGAAAAATTTAGCAAGAACTTACGCCAGCCTTAAAGATTGCATTTAAAAATTGATGAATTTTTTGGGAAGTACACTTCACACAGTCTTAGAAAAGGTTAAAGCTATCAATGCAATCAAATATCCGATTAACAATTATTGATTATAATTGGTTTTTGTTAACTATATTCACTTTTTAAGGTCATGTAGTTTTGTTTTTGTAATTTATTAACAGCATTATTTAAGTTTTAAAAAATATTATTTCACAACTATTATTAAGGAACAGTTTAGTTATGTTGGAGGGCTATTTTGGGACGGATGGTATGAACTGCGGTCAGAATGCGGGGAAGGAACCTTAACCGGCGCCTTCTTCCCAAACACCAAGGACAGGATTTCACGTGCACCAGGCCCAAAATAAGCAGCAAGAGTTGGTGGAATCGGGTTTTCAATCTGGAGCCCTTCGGTCCCTACACGACGCTTTCCCACTAGGCGACTGCGATCCCTATTAATTAATAGAAAACCTCCTTTGAATTTCCATAGTCCTCTTTAAACCCCTTAACAGTGTAATTTTTGATACTAACATTATCCCCTCTGTTTAGGGGACGCGTTGTTGCGTTTTGGGGGACGCGTGTATTGATTCCACTGCATGTCCATAGATCACTTGAGATGTTAAAGATTTACCTGCCATTTTTGTATCGAGTCTATGAATGATTTAGATTTAGACTAAGTTTAAAGATGACATAATTCGATGCACGAGTAGAGCTCGGGCAAAGCTGTTAAGGCCAAGACAACTAGTGTGCCTAGTCGCATATTTACAAACCCTACCCTGATAGAACTGAGGCAGGAAATCAGCCAATATCATTGGCTACGAGGGGCAGTGACGTCATTTTCAGCTCTCGCACGTAGCGTACGGCAATCATTACAAAACAAGAGTTGACTAAATAAAATTGCGACGTAGGAACTTACTGTAGATCAAAATTCGCGAAGTCCAAGCAACGGAAACATAAACTAATTCAAAGTCCGCATTCAATGGCTTGTTTTGTTATAATTTCCGTACGAGAGCAAAGAATGACGTCATCGGCTCTGGGAGAAGCGAGCCAATCATATTGCCCGATTTCTTGCCTCAGTTCTATCAGGGTAGGGTTTGTAAATATGCTGCCTGGTACACCTAACCTTCATTCCGCCTTTTAGTAGGAACCGCGGTGGCCTGCTGGTAGAGTGGTTGGAGTCACAGCTTTAATATTTTGAACATCCGCAGGTTTGATTTGAGGTGGGCTTGGAAGTACAGGAAATAAATGTGGCTAGATTTCATAATCTTATAACAGTTTCTAATCTACGCAAAAAGTAGCTCAATGCAGGGCCCCACTAGCCACCGGGGCCCGGGCATACACGGGGTTTAACCCCTTAACTGGTTTGCTTTCTCAACCATCTAATTAGAGGACACTTCTATTTTGGGAATGCGTTGTCATTTTAATTCAATTGAAAACCTGAAGACGGTTGAAATGTTTATGGACCCCATGTAATTTTTGTATCGAATTATATCATCTCTGAATGGCTTTTAGTTTAAAAGTCTAAAATTGCGATAATTCGATACACGTGCGGCAAACCAGTTAAGGGGTTAACCTTAGGAACGCTACAGCCTCTGGCGATCGTACGTTGCATTTGCGGCTCCCTGTTCCTATATTATTATTGCCTGGTTTTGTGCTCCTGACCTCCCTGCTAATTATTGAACAGTTGATCTGAATCACCTTGTAGTTTTAATCACTTCAAACCGATGCATAAACGCAGGCAAGAACTTTTGAACTCGCACATCTTTCAGACAAAGAAAATGAATAACTAGGTTATTATTTAAAGAGAAATCGGACAGCCCGGGGAAACAAGCCACTGCAAACAAAAAGACTTGCAGCAGCAGTCGTTTCTTTCGGGCTTTATCTTGAACCGTAAGCCACCATTAAAAATTAAAACCAGACACTTCCTTTTTCACTGGGAACGGAATTAGCACGAAGAAAAGAGGAGAAGGGGTAAAAACAATTTACAAAAAAGGCTCCTTTTATTATTATTGTTTTTTATTCTACTTCATCCTACATTCGTGTAAGGCACAGAAGGATATTATTTCCCTCTGGTATTCTTGTTCATATCGCCTGAAACTTTTGGTGCTTTTTCTTTTTGAATTTTTTTATGTTGGGGGCTTGAGCAACCACGAATTTGGTGGTCCTCCATCACAGACAGTCAGTAGGGCCGCGAGGGCTGGGGACGCTTAAGGGCTGGGCCTTTTGATGAGATTTCGTGACTCTACATCGTGACTGAAGAATATTTTTTTTTATTTATTTATTATTATTATTATTTTCGTTTTCCTAGTCTTGTGAAATTTCATACTGAGATGTGTTTTTTTATTCTGTGCTATACAGTTTTCGCAAGCTTAACGATATGGTCGACGGTAAATGGTTTCCGTAAAAACAACGTAATGCAATATTTCATAAGGATGGTAATGGAAATTATCAGCTATTGTTAAAATTTTGACAAAAGAACTGGCCAAAAAATGTTTTGAAAGAAATAAAAAATATGCGAATTAATTAATTTTCATGGAATAGTATTTCTTTTTATCATCACTTGTTTCTTCGATATAGATAAATCAATTGCAAACAAAATCGTTTTAATGTTAAAAAAATGTATTTATGAAAAAATTTAAAATAATTTTATTAAGTGGAATCATGAAAAATGCTACTATATCTGGCGATATTCTCCATATGTATCCATTAATTTGAGTTATGAAACTTTGATATATGTTTAATAATTGTTTATGTAATAGTCATTCAATCAATTATAAAAAGCAAATTTTGATTTTTCTCTAACGTTGTTTTCCTATGGAGACACTCAGCCCAGCGCACTTCAAGAATAAAATCAAATAAGAAACTAAATTCTATAAATAATTTATGATGGAGAAAGTTTCTACAGAACAGAAAAATAGGTTGAATTTCTGAAAATATCATTTTGAAATATGAGAAACATTTCATTTCAATGACTTCCCTCTTGTACACAAAATCTTTATCCTACAAATTCTTGCGACTTAAAAGTCTTGAGATAATTTAAAAATAACTTAATATTCTCCGTAATCGTGGTAAAAGAAAATTTTCAATACGGCATAAAACTTTAAAAAAATCCGAACTGGTAAGCCATTTCTGTACACAAAATCGTCCTTTAATTTTAAATTCTGCTTTCCTTTCTAAAAAATTGCACATAACAATAATAATCCAAAATTAAGCGCAAACAGATAAATATTTAATGCGTCTTTCGATTCCCTGCTTACTGTTAAAAAGAAATAAACGAAATATTATTTCCTTTGCGTTAAAATTATTCTGCACAGTGTCTTAGACAATGCATCATCTGTGTGCATCATTAAAATACGACTTTTACATTCACTGTATATCAAGTTCCTGTAATTTTCATCTTTATTCTAATTAACTTCTTTACTTTTTTGGCAGCATTATGATTTTAAAACACTTTTTGTTGTACTGAATATATTCTTCATACTTTACTTCTTAAAAGGTGCGGGAGTGATTTGCAATATATTTTCTACCTGACATTTTGTATTTTTCGTAGTAGGTTTGGTTTAGTTTAGTTTAATTATATTATGCACTAGTTATATTAACCCTTAAAAGCCCGATTTTTTTAAAAAAATTATTTCAAAATGTTTTTTACTTTCATTTTTTGAATAAAACACGAGAAAAATAATTTTAAAAATCCTATTTTGTTTTAAGTATGGTTTATGGGTATAAAACAGTTTGTTACCAACTGACAACACTGGGCTTCATATCGGAAAAAAAAAATCCTTGTATAGAGGGACGAGACTCAAGTTTGTGTGTAGTGCTGCTGAAGAATCCATTCAATTTTAGGAACCATTTTTTATTAGGCTACGTTCCACAGCACAGAACATTAAAGTTACAAGACAAGACAAAGAACAACAACACGATACAAGCACACAGACTAGAATGACAGAGAGGCATCATAGGTAAAAGGTGGCTCCAGTAGCGCCACCTACCATAGAAAGGAGAAGGCAGTTGATTGTAAACGCTACACTTGATAAAATTTTATAATGTCAAACACAGATGAATTTTAATAACTAATAATACGGATAAGGAATTTCCTTCAACATTGTAGAGTAAAATATAGTATTCTCAAGCGTACAAACAAAGCTAACACATCAATTTATTTTTATTTTTTCATCGGCATTCGGACTCCCATCTATATGTTGTAAATTGATTTAATAAAAATTTCTGTATATATCCTATTGGCAACAACAGGCATTAGAGATTCAGCCTTATTCTCAAGATTTTAGAGGACAAAATTGGGTATGTTACTTAAAGGCAACACTGGGAATTTAAGGGTTAATGTCCCATTTTGATGCAACACGAGGACCTTGTAATTCTGAAAGGTCTTCTTTCATGGCGGGCAGATTTTATAAAACAGTATCCAAAAGTGATTTTTGCTTTAAAAACATCCGACAGTCCCAAACGTGGGCTGTTGAAATTTTACTAAGGCCAACAAATCGTAAGCTTCGTTCAAAAATAATTATAATAATAATAAAAAAAAGAAATAAAGGTCCTTATAATCTTTGTGTAAAACAACCTTCGAAAGATTTCAGAGGAGAGATTTTATTTGTGTAAATTATGATGTGTGTACAATTTTACGTGAATGAATGAATATTTATTTAAAAATATATTCATTAATTTAAGAATACACATAATGTCTTTTTTTAATTTATAATTTTTTAATGTCTAAGTAAAATTTGTAAAATTCGAATTATAACATTTTAATTAACTCGCTATTTTAGGAGAACAAATTGTAAATCGAGAAGTTTTCTAAAATTATTTATTCCTTTTTTCTCCCTTGCGTATCAGTTATAAGCACGCAAATTTTAAAAAAACAATTTTACCAGCAGGCCAAATCTTCCACGTAGAAAAACTGTCAAAACATACAAACATCTGGCATCAAAATCATTGGTTACATCTTATGGTTTCGCATCAAAGTTTACAAACACGCAAACTTTTCATCTACACGGAAGTTCACAAAAGCATAAACGAAACGACTGGTTGAGTCTCCGAGTTAAAAAAAAAAAAATAAATAAGTTATCCAACTAATAAATAAACAACCAAAAGGAAGAAGAGGCCGCTTAAAAATGATTACCATGGCTTTAAAGCGAAGGAGGAAAAAAGATGCGTTACGGTATCTAAAACTTTACAAAGCGAAGGAGGAAAAAAGATGCGTTACGGTATCTTTGTTTTTCTGTAAAACGGATCCACTAAAAATTAATCGCCTTCGCATCTGAAATGACAGGATTATTTTGCGTCATGCTTTTGTAGCCGTGGGCGACGGTTTTCGTGAAATTAATTGTGGCTACTTCGCTGCTCGTATGAGAAGTCGTGCCTTTTGTTTTGAAATCACGTCATTCAATAGCCTGTGGAATGTTTATTGCTTGAAGTTAATTTTTTTTCTTTCGTCTTTTTCAGTTTTAAATGAGCCTGGTTTGGTAGATTTGTAAATATATCACTGGTCGTACCAAGGTTTTTGTTCTTTTCTTGTTGTGTAAGTTTCACCGAAGGATTTAGTTACTTACAGAGGCTTTAATAAAACTTGTTGCCAGTGGTGTTGTCAAAAATTAAACAGTACCAGAACGCTCTGACCTGAGTGATATTGTTGGGGGTCGAGTGGCTGATAGGGAGGGTAAGAAGGAAATCTCTTTGCAAAAAATAAATACTTTTCTACATTTAAAATGTATTATTCCTGTATGTTCTGTTTCTCTAGGTGCTGGAATCGTAATAATAATAAAATGTCAACAATAAACCGATGCATATTTTGCAATTATTATTTTATTTTTGATCAAACATTAACATGATGCGTCTTACAGTTCAAAACATGATTACAATGATGTTACGGAGGATTTTTTCTTTTTTAAATTTATATTAATTTTAAATACCGATATGATACTTAATTTCAAATTATGATACTAAAATTAAGCAATTTCAACGTAAAATCATAGGAAAGTAATATAGAAAATATCATGGAGCTCGCCATTAGATTTCAACTTTAATTAATTTGAAATACCAATCATAATTTCGAGGGTACAGTTTAGAAGAAGATCGCGCTGTATGGGAGGTATTTTACGTTTATTTATTTCTAATAAAATAAAATAATGGAGCTGTGCTGCAACGGCTATCCGGCTCCACTATACCCCTGCAGTTGGCTTTTTTTTCCATGAAGCATTAATTCAGCCTGCCTTACATAGTGGAGATTCTGATGCGGGGTCGCGCGTGAAACAATTTTTGATTATTTGTTAGTTATTTAAAAAAAAAACGTTTATGAATTTTTGCTCAACCCATTACAAGATCAGGGTTTCTTGACACAATGGGCTTATTGATCCCAAAGGGTTCTGTGTACATCAATTTAGGGTAATGACATTGAAAACTCACGTTTTTATCAGATTCTTTAAAATTAGAAGAAAGAAATTAATTAAGAAAGCTAACTTGTTTGAATTATTCATTAGCATATTCCGTCTATTTAATTTGTATTTGCTTAATTTTTATCGACGCTTCAATTGTTTGCTTAACTTGTATGTTAGTGAAGGAGTTTTAACAGCTGAAAAGTGGTTGCGAATGGGAAAAACATAAGGAGCCTTGCGCTTGATCATTTTCTATTCATATTAGGACACATAAGTATTCCCTTTATTCAATAAACAATAATTTAATTTATTTCACCATTAACTTCTCTGAAACATAAAAACATTTTTTTTTGTTACAGTTGCTGTTTTGAAATTAAAAATTCCTTGTGTGTTTCTTTCTCATTATTTTTCAACAAACACGTAGCTGCATTTTTTTTTTCAAAAAGTATTTAGAATTAAATTATTTGCCGTTCGCGTAATTTGACATTTATTGCCGTATTGATTTCCACAGCTGCGTAGGAAAAAATTACGTTGTATTTTTTTTTCGGCAGCATCATAAACATTTCATATTAGAAAAATCGCATTGTAATTACCCGTATCCGTAACCGTGACTTTTCCTCTTTCTTACTTTACGAAATAGCTTTCCATTTTTCGCACACAGCATAATTGTCAGCTGCCGCTTCTGCCAAACGAAAAAATAACAAAAAAAATTATAAATAAAAAACGAAAGAATAACACCCACACAACACAAAAGTCGAAAAGGAAAAAAAAAAATCACATTTACAACTATTCGCAGATCGTTAATGTGAACTCCAAAAGTCAAAAGTCCCGACACTTCTAAATATCAGGGTTTTTCTTTTTCATATTTCATTTTTGTATTTATTTAATTCTGCCATTTTTATTAGTATTATCCCTTTCTCTTCCTCGTGTGAGAATCTCTTTTTTTAAAAAAATCTTCTCCACTTTTTCTCGTTTAATCTATATTGAGATTTTTTTTTACCACCCTGAATGGTTTGATCTTTTTTGTTGTGGGGAGAGGAAGGTTATGCCCCCGTAATGATTTTTCGGTCATGAACTGAATTTGATTACTTTTTCCTTTTTCTTCGCCCCCTTCTTTTGTTCTGCATTCCTCACTCACCCCCCCCGTTTTCGAAGGAAAAACGGTACGATTTTTTGTTCAGCGGTATTTACGAGTAATTCATACCGAGAGAAGAGGGGGGCAAATCACTCAGATTTTGCCCTTGGACCTCTTTTATCATTTAAAAGCGAATAAAACAGTAAAATCGGATGCGATCAGATTTCTACATCTTTTAACGCCCTCAGTTTATTTCAGAAGTGCGAGATTTATCTATCTGTGTTTATTTGTTGTTAGAATATGACATAAGGAAAAACAACACACAAACCTTCTAGATGCTTTTAACGTTTTTTTTATCGTGTTTATTTCATCAGATCTGATAAGCTTAACAACTTTTATTTTGTAATTGGTGGTAATTTTTGTTTATAGACAATGTGCCATTATATGGTATTTTCTCGAATGATGATGAAGTATGAGGCATATTTGAAAAATAAACTTTAACATGACTTTTTTTTCCTAAAATGCGCTTAATTTTAGCAATATAAGCCTCAATTAAGATTGTCAGCCAGATGGAAACATTTTTCCTTCCAGCAGGCACTCGTATGCAAGAGATACTTGCATTGCGAATCGTATTACATACTTATATCGTTCTTTAATAAATTTAAGTGCAATTTTTATTTGTATAAACTTTGTTTAGCATAAAGCTAATAAATACCGATCATATAAATAAAAGTTGCATTTATTTTTGTAAAACAACACGATATAAATATGTAATACGATGCACGGTATAAGTACCTCGTACATACGCGCGATTGCTAGAAGATTACTCAAGTTCGTTGTAACACTCGGCTAACACATTGAGTTATAAAATAGTATTAATACTTAAATATACATGAATAATGACAGCAATGTTTAAAATGAGTATTATTATGAATTATAGATGGATTGAGAGTTATTCAGTGAATCAATATAACTTTAACCCCTTAACAGTTTAATTTTCTTTGGTATCTAATAAGATGGGTTCCTTCTGTTTTGGAAAGGGGCTGTCGTTTTCATTCATCTCAGAAGGTATAGAATACTTGCGATGTTTATAGATTCTACGTAATTTTTGTGTGAAATTATAAAGCTAATTAATGATATCATTTTAGTTTTAAGACTAAAAATGCGATAATTCGATGCACGAATATTCTGGGACTTTTAAGGTAAGCGGTTAACTGTCACCGTATGAGTTTTGTTGTTGAAAACTTTTTGTTGACCTGAGAACCTTTTCAATGGAGTCAATTATTGGCCATCAGTCACAAGACAAACTATATTGCTTTGTGCATAACACCTGTGACGCCGTGTTCTTTTTCTTAGGGCAAAATATACAATGAATGAATTCTAAAACTAAATTGGCTTTAAGCTTTTGACATGTGTCACGTGAACACGAGTTGAGCCTATCGCAAGAAAATCAATGAGGAAGTTTTGGAATTCCTATTTCAAGTTTCTACTTGATTTTTCCCATGTTGTCTTTGCCAATAAACACATTTGCCCGTTTAGTTATACACTCAACCATACATAGCATTTGATAAAGCTGTCATTCCATTTGTTGAAGGCTTTTGTTTCATCCATTTGCAATTATTAACGTGTTACTAGCTCTACTGGTGGGTTAAAAGTCTTTTACATGCTATTTTATCGCAGCTTGTGTAGTATAATGATAATTCCCAACCTCTGAAGCGTGGCATTTAAGTAACCAAAACGGGGCAGAATTATGAAACAAGATAATAGAAAAGAGAGATAAATGAAAAAACTAAAATATTATTAGAAATGATACATTCTTATAATTAAAAAAATGTCCCTCTTAAAAGCATGTAGATACGCACCATCATCAAAAGTTATTTTTATGTAATTTTTTTAAATTGCAGCATTGGTTTAGAAGTGAAGCCATCCAAATTGATATGAAAAGTTGGGCCCTAAATGCTGAAAGACTGGGAACTGTTGGCTTATTAACCTTCCAGCGGGCGCGCGTTTGCAAGAGATACTTGAATTGTGCATCGTATTAAATATTTATGTCGTTATTTTATATAGTTAAGTGCAATTTTATTTATAAAATCTTTGTTTACTATTAGGCTAATAAATACAGATAGCATAAATAAAATTTGCATTTATTTTTGTGAAATAACACGATATATATAGATGTCGTAGAATTTGCGTAAGAGCGCCCGCTGGAAGATTAAGTCAAATGTAAAATTTTGCAATGATCAAAATATATAGGATAACAAAATTGTAGAATTCCTTGAAAAGAAACTCAATTAAATTTGATATGAAAAGTTGGTCCTAAGGCGCTAAAAGTTTGAGAATTGTTGGCATTGGCCAAACATAGCGTTCTGCTATCTCCAAAATACAAGAACAACCTATTTTTCTCCACCTTACTTTTACTGTCAAATTTGCCACTGCCTTATGTTCTTCCCTAGTTTATATACATTGAGTGTACACCCGTTTCGTGACATGTAAAATCTCGGTCTGTTTGGTAATGCCAACAGGGCACACACGATGTGGACCGTCACTTTTTTTTAAGGATTTGCGCGTGATTTGTTAAACAACGCGATTCGAATACTTCCCTGGCCTTCCACAGGTCACGAAAAGCCAAAAGGGAAATATTCCGAAAAAAACACCAACCAACGCTAAAACCTTCCGTTTTACACTCGTGGAACACTTAAATGTTCAAACCGCAGACCTTTTCCGAAATCTTACTGAATCCGAGGAAGTACATAACATTAAGGAGGGGGTAAAAAAAAAAAAAAAAATGGAGAACGAACGATGCAAAAAACTGTGGTAGTTTTTTTTTCCTCCTGGCGTAAACTGGCATCACAATTGTCCGCCTGGTTTTTTCGACGTTTTGTGTATGCAGTTTACAACTCTGTTGGGATCTCGACGAGTCTTCGCCTCCCCCCCCCCCCGGTGTCGTAAGGGGGTGTTTGAAGAGGGATTTTAAGGGGTTAGTCGGACGTGAGTCTCGTGATTTGAATGTTTGACATCATCGATCGCTTGCGAGAAAAAGTTGTCGCACCTCTGTGTCTAATACGAATATTGTTCCCAAACCAGCAGGATGTTCTCCCCTTGAATTTCTCTTATACTTACGCAATATGGTGAGTTTTGTGTTAAGCTTCGTAGTATTCCATGATAAAGAGTCGTGGTGGCCCAGTGGTAAGGTCTCGGGTGCGAGTCGGAGGCTTACAGGTTCGAAACCCGATTCAATTGAAGATTTGAAGTGTATGTGGACCTGTTGCATGTGTGGTTCGGAAGTTTGGAGAGGGTGGAGTCAGTTCAGTTGTCGTCCTTGTCATCTGACCACGCTTCAAAATTACGAAAAAGTCCGTTCCAACACAGCCCTTCGCGTTGCTTCAAAACGAAACGTTAATATAACTAAACTAAACAAAACGGCGAGTTTTGTGTTAAGCTTCGTAATATTCCATGATGAAGAAGGGCCGCGGTGGCCTAGTAGTAAGGTCTTGGTTGCGGAGTCGGAGGTTCCAGGTTCGAAACCCGATTCCATTGAAAATTTGTCGTGTGTGTGGATCTGTTGTACTTTCAAGCATGCGTAGTGGGTCACACCTCTTCCCGTTGGTGTAGTGCACAACACCCACTCTGCTGCGGCCTACCAACTGGGTGTAAGGCCTGGTAACAGGATAGAGAGCGTTGGTGTGGTGAGGAAGTTTGGAGAGGGTAATGTCGGCTCAGGTGTCGTCCTTGCAGTCTGACAGCTCTTCAAAATTGCGAAGAAGTTCGTACCAACACAGCCCTCGTGTTGCTTCAAATATAACTGAACCAAACCCGTCGGATTTCTCGTATACTTATGCAATAGGGCAAGTTTTGTGTTAAGCTTCGTAGTATTCCATGATGAAGAAACCCGACCAATCCACAATGAGGCAATTTACAAACAATCCAGCGGAAACCCGCTAAGAAACCGAGGAGATACTGCAGAGGCTTTCAGACACACCGGCTCTTACAGTTTCCAACAGCACTAAAAAAATAAAGACTTTAATAAAAAAAAATGATAATTTAGAAAGTATGAAATTTAAGAATAGAAAAAAATTTAGAAGATATGATAAGTCATATAAAGAACAGGTAAAATAGTCAATAAAATATAAAAATAATAGTAAGATTTAAAAAATAAAATAAATAAATTGGAGTAATAACGTAAGATATAAATTAATAGTGTAATAATAATATAAGCTTTGTAGTATGATGAAGAAAATGGAATGTATTGTTTAGCAACGGATTCGGAAACCCTCCGCGCTTTTGCGCATGTCCCGGGCGGAGTTATTTTCATCAAAAAAGGGGGAGAGTGAAGAATGGAAGGGTGATGTTTACATTTTACTGAGCGTGATCTAACAAAGAACTCCGGAAATGCTCTCATGTGACTCATTGCCTGACACCCCTTTCCGGTGTAAAATCGTCCAAAAGTGATAGTCTCGGAATCCGTTGCTGAACATTACATTTTAAATCTCTCCTTTCTGACTGACTGGATCAGCTTTCATACAGATCGACAAATTTAGTGCCAAAAGCACACACCGAATTTTATTTATGCTGTGTGTTTGAGTTATCTTGTGTAAGCTGCTTGATATACTAACGAATGATTCACGTAAGGTTAGCACTTTATAAAAGTTAATTGTAAAATTAAGCATTGATGTAAGAAACTCTTTTTTTCAAGGAAAAAAATGAATGCTTCCTCAACAGTATAACTAAAAGTAGGCAACTGTCGATAATTTTTTTTATCTTCTTTGTGTTTCTCTTATACGAGTTCTGTACAACTTTTCTATATTCATTCTCTTGGCATACATCTCTTTAATCTCTTATCGGCATGATATTAAAGAGAAGGGTGAAAAAAGAAAGAAAATAAAATACAATTAAGGCATTTTTCAACTAAAGTTATCGCTATCATTTAAGTTACCTACACTCAATAACTAACAAGTAATTCGAAAATCAACATATTTTAACAGGCAATTTTCTAGGATAAAAAATATAATTGAATCTTATAAACTGACATATATCTGTGTGATTTAAGAGTCATTATCTTCATCTGCTTTCCACTAAAACAGCTTAAATTTCATCTCTACTGGCACCTATTTCTGTATCACGTGATTCATGGCTCGAAATTCGGCAAACGAATTCATTGCCAGCGATAACATTCCGAGAACTCGTGTCTGCTTTACGAAATGTTGTTTCTTGTCGGCAAAATTGTGAACGATATTGCCATTTCTTCATATTAAAGTGTCTCCTAATCTGTTCCCGGCCGATGAATGCTACCGGCACTGCCTGTAACTCAAGTTCCACGTGTGCCGAGTGTTGCCAGCCCTTATCTACAAAATCATCGAGGTATTTTAACTCCATCCCTTGACCTCCAAGTTCTGTTGCGTTCAGTGGCATCCCTCAGATCCTTATCTGGGGCAGGATCTCTTGTTGGAGTCAACTTATTATAGGATGTCAGTGATATCTTTTTCGCTTATCAAGCGGGTCGTTGATGATTGCCATCTGGAAATCGAGAATTTTAGTTTATTTTTATTTTCGGAGTTGCTTTACTTTACTTTTTGGGTTGTATGTCTGTTTCCCTAATCCTGTCTCTGTTGGTTTATTGACTGTTTCCCGTCGTTTGTTTACGTAGAAATGCGACCCTAGAACGTTTGAGGTATGGACATGTCTCAAAGCACATCTGGTTTGCTCTAGCAGCCAATCAAAGCATCTTCTTGCCATTTCGTAATTTCTAAGGTTTTACTGAAATTGTTAGAAAAGGATGATTTATAAATCCTGAAAACCCCTAAATTTATTTGCGAAATAAAACATTTTTTTAAAAAAATTCACAAGATTTATTGAAGAAATAGCTTTTCAACTAGAATAAATTTTGGATGCTTTAGAATTCATTTTAATCATTATCCGTTCCTCGAAGCATTTCAAAATGTATTGATTATTATACATGTTGATTTAAATTTTACCAGTTGATCAACTTTTTATTTTCCACATTTCTTTATATAAATATAGAAATTATTTGTCATAATTTATAATATTTTTCGTTGAAAACTGTGGACAAAGCTTCATGACTTATGGTGACATGAAAAGGTAACTTACTGTGAAAACGAAGTACTTATACTGACTTCAATATTACTAGTTTTTCACAAAGATAAATGAATATGATATTTATCACGAGACTGAATCACTCATCAAGATATGGTTGAACAATGATTATTATTTAAATCTTTCTAGCAAATTATGCCTAATGATTTTAATATTTTTGCGAAGCTTGAATACTGAAAATAAGTTCAGCATTTCTCTTTTTTATGCACACTACATCAAAATAATATGACACATGTGAAATAACTAACAAAAAAGAATAAAGAGGTTCTGCTCACTACTTGTTTTAACTGCTATCAATGTAATTTTTTTAAAAGCCACCGCAGAAGTTAAATATATTTTTTGAGCACTTTTTGGGCATGCAACGATCTTTTCCCAATCTCACTACTTCCATATATTTGCATAGATATGTTGATCACGATATGTCATTTAGCGATAATATCTCACTGTAAGTGAATCCTTTAAATCATGGGTCTCCAACCCTAAATGAAAGTGCGCAAATTTTAACAACAAGTGTATCCTTGAAATTGTACTATATTGATTAGCAAAGACTATTCGAAAATGAATCTAAAATTTTTAATATTTCATTAGTTTTCGAATTAAACGTAAAAGACTTTTATGCAATACTGTCACACTGTAGTTAACACAAATTGCTTGTAAATTCTCCAACAAATGGCAACATTGAGGTGATTTTTAAAAACAAAGTTTCAGTCGACACTTAAATGTTTGCTTCTGAAACAACTGTAGAATTTAGTGAAGTTAAAAAGAGTGGACACATCCAAATAACAAAACTAACAACTGTTTTAAACATTTTTCATCTAAACTGAATTTTTGAATTTTTCATGCCATTTTTCATTACGTTGCAGAAATCCAAAAAACACTTTTTTTGTGCATTATTTATGCTTGTTAAATTTTTAAAATTATTTTTTAACGTCTGAGTAATTTTTTTTTCAAATCGGAGTTGAGATATAAAGGGTTATCGTTACGGATAACCCTTTATATCTCAATAAAGGATATTTCTGAATTTTTTTTTAATATCTGATATAAACATGAGACGGCATGTTCCTATCAAAGATGGAAAAAAAAATCAGAAATATGTCTACATTAGAGTCTCGATGTTGAGTTTTCCATAAATCCGAATTAGTGAAAAAAAAATCAGTTTAGCTCCCAACTAATAACCAACACGTGAAAGAGTTACTGCATCTGGTTTTTATTGTTGTTCGACGGGTCATATGTCCACTGCACACCCCGAAGCCACCAGTAGAAATGCCCCCTCCCAAAGAAAACGGGATATATATAAGGTCGATATATAGAGCAATGTATTTAAACAAAGAACAACTGACAATTATTTTAAGATATAATTAACCTGTTGCTATCAGCAGTTATGTTATAATATGCAAGTACATTTTTCATTTAAATATACTACAATGAAATTTAAAAATTGCTTTTATTTCCATTTATTTATTTATTAAATTTTATGATTTCGATAATTAGAGTTTTCGATAGTTCGAGGTAGGCCCCGTCACGTCCACCTCGAATTATCGAGACTCTACTGTAATTGGCTGCGAAAAATTGAATATTTTCTTCCTCTTTGAAATTTTAAAAAATTAAGATGGTTGGTGTTGCTTGTTAAGCTGTATTGTCTCATTAATTTTCCTTTCTCACTTCGGTTTGTTCAATATTTTTCGCATATTAGATAAGATCGCGAATGTAAAACGCTTCAAGAAGCCCTTACCCTTAAAGGACCGAAATATATTGATGTAACAAAGAATCTAGTAGAGCTGGTTTAGGATATCTTTTTTTTTCTTCTTATCTTCGTAGTATGCACATCACTTTTTGAAAATACCATGCCAGAAAGTCTGCAATGTTTATCCTCCTCTATAAAGTTACGCGGCAAAGGACATTGAACGAATTCATACATTTTAATGAAATGGAAACATAAATGGAGTAACTCCCCAAACTATACATGCAATATTGCCTCCATCTCAAAAACGGATCATCTTCTGTGTCTAAAGCATATACCCAACGCACCGTTTGTTTATCTCAATATCCCCGCCAACATAGAAGCCAAAGCGAAGATTTGTTCACGGTCCTTCTGTCGACACATTGAAATGCAGTTACCGGGTGAGTGTCAACAAAGAAATCATCGCCAACCACGAGTCTATGGGCAGCCAAACAGCCATTTGGGCATCCTGTAGCCCCGTCAGCGGTTATGCGTTTGTCTGGGAAAATGCGGGCCGTCAATTAGTGGGAGAATGCAGACGGGGGCCCGTAATCTTCTCGTAGAAATGGACTGGGAGAGGGGAGGCTTCCCAAAGTCTCCGAGGAACGGAGAGCTGAACAGAAAGTTCACCTCCATTCTTGGTCTTTATGGATCGAATTCTCAGAAAAATTTGAGAAGTAAAGTATCTAAAAATTATGTTTCGTTCGATAAAAATTGCTGAAGGAACTGTATTATCTCTTATTAATTCTGGATCTTGTTATATGTTAGAAGCGGAACTTGCGTTTATTAATAAATAGCAACGTAAAAAAGAACTGGTGTTTCAAACATTCTCTTCTAAACATCTTTGTAAGCACAAGTGAAATAATTTAACAAAAGATATTAAAAATTAAACTTTGCATTTAACAGAATGGCGCATCTCCGATGGCGGGTGGCACTTTGAAAAAGTTCGCCATTCGAGTTCTCTTCCATTCTTTCCATTTTATTTGTTTAATCTTAATGTATTATAATTTTTATTGAAGCATGTTTCTGTAGTTTTGTTTCTATCTTAATTGATTAGTTGATTATGGACAATATTGTTGAAGCAATTGCTGGATGCTGCTGCGTTGCGCGCAAAAGGTATATTGTTATTACTATTGTTTACTTCTTCTGTATTTTCATTTTTTGTAATTGAATATTTGTATTATAGTCGTAGGCAACTCAACTTCACACTACTGGGAAGGTTAGAGGTTTATCATCACTCTCGCTTAAATAAGCCTGAATGTAATTTTTACTCGTTTTTGAGATAATTGATCCGAACAAATTTTAGTTTTTAACATTAATAACCTATTTCCGTCTGTATTTATATTTAGCATCTGAACTATTTTTCGTTACTATCTAATTAGTAGACACCTTCCGTTTTGGTTAAACGTTATCGTGTCTTTTCTGTTAAAAGTCGATAGAATACTTAATATGTGTATGGATTCTAAGCAATTTCTCAACCCTCCATTATTCACAATTTTCATCCTTAGATCGTCGTAATGCATCTTGAAGATATAAAATCTATTTTATAATGTGCTCGCCCGGTTTTGATCATTTTCCTTTTATAACTACAATAATGAGTCCTAATGAAGAAGTATATGAGTGTTCTGTAAGAAAAATTCTAATTGTAAATGCGTTAAAAACAGCTAATGGACGCAGATTACTTTCGTATCTATTAGACATTACCACTAGCAGAGGGTTGATTTTAGCTTATATACAGTTCATCCCCGGTTAACCGCATTAAAGGGAGGAAGGCGTTTCGGATAACGATTTTTACGGTTAAGCCGTGAACATCCATTACTAGTTTGTATCCATTTAAAAGTGTGTAATTTTAAAATGTTTTTGAGTGTAGAACGAATTCAAACTCTCTTTGTAAACCACACTCTTGTTCTTTATTAAAGTTAAACCTCCGTCTCGCGCAATGCACCAGACAGGCACAAGTAAACAATATCATAATTAATATTGTTAATACACATTAATTTCAATTTTAGCCTTCTAAAATTAATCACTGACCTTCTTGGGGAGGCTTAAAAGAGAAAAGTGGGGATATCGTTGCAAAAAAGTCTCGCCTTCGCGATTATTTCCGTGCAGTACAGAACGTGATTATTGGATTTCGGATAACCCGGGTGTCGGTTAACCCGAGGTCGGTTAACAGGGGTCTTATTGTAATTAAAAATATACAGTAGAGTCTCGATAATTCGAGGTGGACGGGACCGGGCCTACCTCGAACTATCGAAAACTCGAATGATCGAAATCATAAAATTTATTTAATAAATAAATAAATGGAAATAAAATCAATTTTTAAATTTCAGTGTAGTATATTTAAATGAAAAATGTACTTACATATTATAACATAACTGCTGATAGCAACAGGTTAATTATATCTTAAAATAATTGTCAGTTGTTCTTTGTTTAAATACATTGCTCCTATAAATCGATCTTATATACAGGGTGTTCATTAATTATTGTCGGGGTTTCCGTACCTCATAACTTTCGAATAAAAAATATTACGCAAAAACCGATTACGTATTCGTAAATTACAACTCAAAGAATTTTACGTGGCAACAATGCGATCTTACCGCATTTGCAGTCTGGGTAATTATGACTTCATAAATAAAAATGGCGACCGTGCAAGAAAAAGCAATGTGTGTATTGTGGTTTTTCGAAACTAAATCAGTCATAACTACTCAACGTCGCTTCAGGACCACGTACAAGAAAGATCCTCCTTCGGATAATTCTATCAGACGCTGGTTAACACAATTTCAGGAAACTGGTAGCGTTCTACACCGAAAGGGAGCGGAAAGACCGAGCACTTCGCAGGAAAATCATTAATAATTATAATAATTTATAATTAATCATTAATGATTAATAATAATTTTAATATCATTAATAAAATTCTTTGAGTTGTAATTTACGAATACGTAATCGGTTTTTGCGTAATATTTTTTACTCGAAAGTTATGAGGTACGGAAACCCCGACAATAATTAATGAACACCCTGTATATCCCTTTTTCTTTGGGAAGGGGCATTTCTGCAGGTGGCTTCGGGGTGCGCAGTGGTCATATGACCCGACGGGCAACAATAAAAACCAGATGTAGTAATTCTTTCACGTGTTGTGTATTTGTTGGTCATTATTTTGGAGCTAAACCGATTTTTTTTTTCACCAACTCGGATTTATGGAAAACTCGAACAATCGAGACTCGAATTATCGAGACTCTACTGTATGTGATAATTCGATGCGCTCATATTTGACAGGCATGACAATTAGGTAGTTAAAGAGAGAATTGTGCAAGGAAGAAGTTTCTAAAATTGCAAGACGTGCTGAGACATTAATTACGCCATGCACTGGGGATGCGACTGCTTTCTGCGAGCTGCCATCTTGAATAGTCTTTCATAATTCTACTTATTTTTTGTCCTTCCTTTATTTTTTTTTAAACTATTGGCATATACATTCAAGTTACAAAATGAGTGGCAGGTTCTTAAAATATTTCTCTAAATTATCGCTCCATCGTTTTTCGTGATGACATATTTCCATTAGGTGACATTATTTTTTGGTTGAAAATATATCCTCTTTTAAAACATTCGTTTCTGAAAAATTCTTGAAAATAACATTTACTTATTATATTTATAAAAAAAATGCAGCCAAGTTGTTAATAAGGTTAGGTTTTTCTAACCTTATTAGAAGTGTGCTGAAGATGCTATTTAACCCTTTTTTGTTTAATTATGGGAAAACTTGCACAAACTCTGCTTTTATTTTTAAAACTTGTCCTTAAAAATTGATTGAAATGTGGAATTCTCGTTAAGTAGATCAAAATAAGAAAAAAATGTTTTACTTTTTGCCCTACATCTGGTTAAACAAAGTGTCTGCTGTTATTGGTTGAACACACCAAGGCACATCTCCTTGAAAACATATATTAGACTAATATCTCTAAATATTATTTATTTATAATAATGACTTATTTTTCAAACATCGAGGTATTCCCAAAGTATTATTTCTAAAGAAGTATTTTCGAAACAGCGGAGTAGTGTTTGTATGATTGTTTAGTTTTTCTTTAGTTTACACAACATTGCCTTTTTTTTTAACTTGGAAATAACAATACAGCTGTTTTTGTTCTCAAACATAATGCAATCCTCAATAAAGCTGCTATGAATGTTTAGAAATAATTGTGTTTAGAAAATTATCTGTTTGTCAGGTCATCTTTTATAAAATATTTGTACGTTTTATGCTTGTGTTAGTAATACTACCCATTTTGAAAACAGCTGAAAAGGATATTTATATATAAGTAAAAGGATCTTATTTTGTGAGGGAGACAGGTTCTTATTAGCAACATGAAACCGCTACGTTATTGTATTGCATATACAGTGTATCCATAAATTATTGTCGGGGTTTCTTTACCTCAGAACTTTTGATTAAAGAACATAGCGATAAATATTACATTACATATTCGTAAAGTGCAACTGAAAAAAATTTTAATAACACAAACAAAAGTAATATCTACATGGCAGTCTTTCGTATACATCGAGAATGAACTCAATTTCCCGCCAAGTGTCAATGGGTTACCTGTCGCGAAATGCCATATGTGAATTATTTAACTTAGTGTTATTAAAAAAACTTTTTGAGTTGTACTTTACGAATACGTAATAAGATTTATCGCCATGTTCTTTAATCAAAAGTTATTAGGTAAGGAAACCCGGGCAATAATTTGGACGCCTTGTACATAACTAACCAGCTTGTAACATCTAACAAAAGGAGGAACACAAATAAATCGAATCTAAAAATATCATAAATAAAGAAACATTTAATTAATTGCGACAATAATACAGAATACGCAATAATATGATAAATGCATAATACAACATTTATAACATCATTTATTGTACACTTTTCGTGGGAGGACAGTGCTTACGAAAGGAGGACGGTTGATCAACTTAACATAACAATACTTATGCATTTAAAGAACATTATTTCATTTAGTGAAATGTGAGATTTTGTTGGATAAGCGCTCGACCAGAGATAGATAAGTTTGAATCATCTTGTGCAATCTCGGCTCTAATGCGACTTTAATGAAACAAGATCTCATATTTATGTAAATTGTTATCGCTGCTGGTATCTACACGTGGCTGTAGAAATGTTAGAAAGAGTGGAGAGAGAGGGAGAGTACTTTACTATGTTTGACTGTAATAATATTTAATCTTTTAGTTGTCGAACTAATGCAATAAAATCAGTTGTACTTAACATGTCCAGTCTTCTTGCTTCAGTTACAACAGATTGCATTGTAAATAAATATCCATTTTGAGTGCAACTAAAAAAATACTTATGTATTTTCAAGCAAGTAAAGGGATTTCATTTTAGTTGAAAGACCTTTATAGTTTTATGGCATTGAATTACATGAAGAGCATTTCTCTTCATTGGACAAGTATTGGAACTTATTTGAAAACGTTGCATATAGATTAAAATGGCGTTCGAATTTATACAGGAAAAGTTATAAAATCGCTGAATTTGGAGGTTTAACACAGGAGTGCGCAAGACAAAGGAGTTATAAATTTATCATAAAAGCTGATTAGGAAAAAATAATGATTTAAGTGAGGTTTGAAAATGATTAGAAAATGAAATTCTTACGGAATTTTGGTTTATTCTAAATGATCTAAAAAAGCAATCTGAGATTTTCTGGAGTAAGTTTGATTGCCTGACAAAATTTATACAACTAATGTAAAAAAAAGTAATGTAAAAAATTACTAATGTTTGTATTTAAATCAAACTTAATAAAAGGGTAATTCTACTCGGTTAATCCCTCAACGGTCGCGCCCGCCATATTGACGTGCATCGAATTATCGCATTTTTAGGCTTATAAACTGAAATTTAATCATTAGCTTTATAATTTGACACAAAAATTACGTAGAATCCATAAGCATCTCAAGTATTCCATGCCTTCTTAGATGAATGAAAACGACAGCCACTTTCCAAAAACAGGAGGGGTCATCCTATTAGACAGAAGAAAAAAAATGCGTCCCTTAAGAG
Source organism: Araneus ventricosus (assembly GCA_013235015.1). NCBI lineage: Eukaryota > Metazoa > Arthropoda > Arachnida > Araneae > Araneidae > Araneus > Araneus ventricosus. The sequence continues at coordinate 21,433 of BGPR01016044.1, forward strand.
GTTAATCAATATCTTTATTGCAATAAATAATTCTACTTTTTACTCTCGTGATCTATTTTGGTTGGGAAAAGAAATCGCAATATTTCATGCGCTACCCTCCGCCCGAGATGAGCATAATTGTTTTATTATTAATATGCCCAGTCGAATTTTGTGATAACTAAATTCATAGAAATAACCTTAATAATAAATAAATAAATAAAATAAAATAATAGTTTGGCTTTCCAACTGCGTATCCAGAGATTTAAGCAGGTTGGAACTTAGTCTTTTCCTGTTACAACCCGCGATTTCCGCGGGCTGGTTTGTCTACCTCTTACTATCGCAGGTTGCATATAAATCGTCGCTTAACAAACAATACCACCTATCTTAATTTTTTGAAATTTCAAAGAGGAAGAAAATACTCAATTTTTCGCAACCAATAACAAATATTTCTGAATTTTTTTACACATCTGGTAGGAACATGTGGGTTTGTGTTTATATCAGATATTTAAAAAATTCAGAAATATCCGTTATTGGTTGGGAAAAATTGAGTATTTCCTTCCTCTTTGAAATTTCAAAAAATTGAGACTGGTGGTGAAGTGGAGAGAATTTTTATTTCGTCATTTAACAAGCAAGTTAAGCAACGAAATAATAATTCGCTTCGTTTCAAAACAGTTGCATCTAAATAGTGATTTAAAAATTCTGCAGTAGTAGGATTAACTTTTTATTTTAACAAATAATGAAATAAACACTTTTTAAAAACACACTTTTATTAGTTCAGTAAAAATGAGATTTTTTAAAAATCGTTTTCTACTTTTTAGTGTTTATTTTATAATCCATTATTATAATTGTTATGGAGTCGTGAAATCAATATTTCAAAAATTTAATACTAAGTGGCGCCACTCTTATGGATCGATTAATGATTCTATTAAATCATAATTAAATTCTGGAAATATTGAACTAGTGTATTGTCATCACGTGCACAAAATTTCAAAATTCTAGAGCATCAGGAAGCAAGTGTAAAATGGATTACAAAATTCCATGCATACAAACATGAAACAAGTTAAATAAAACTATAACAAAATTTATGCATCTCGCTTGAAAAAATATTAAAATTTTGTAATTTTTATTCCTATTTTGTTTTATTTATTTATTAAAAAAACTTTCTAATATCGATTCTTAAATGCTTCAGTGCACGAATATTATTTGTTTTAACACAGTTATGCTATAAAAATCTCTCATTTAGTAGCTATGGTGTCCATTAATGGCGGAGCGGGCAGTTGACTTGACATCCGACTCCCTGAGTAGAGGGTAAACGGGGGTCTGCAAAGGGGGGCAAGGGAGAGGACAGGAATGTTGTGGAGTGAAAAGGGAATTCTTAGCGGTTGAGTCAATGTCAGTGAAGCCGAACACCACAGCCACCAATCACGGCTAAATAATAATAAAATAAAAAATAAGAGGGGGGGATGGAGACACAGAGAAAGAATAAATAAATAAATATAAAAAAAAGAGTAAGTCCTCTCTCGGAGCCGCAAGTGATGGGGATGAAACCTTGAGGGGGAGGGGAGAGTCGGGGTGGCGTAACTATAGCAACGCGGGGCGTCCCGAGGTCAAATGGTGGTTTGTTTCGGAGGGGGGAGGGGTGGCTGGGCTTCTTGTGGGGATTTAACTGAGGTTTCGGTTGCTGGTTTAAGGGTGTCTTTTTTCGGTATGTTTGTTTTTAACACTAAAAAGTTTTCAAATTTTTGTCGCTTTTTCTTTTAGCCATAAGTGTGATGGATTTTGAAGTGGTAAGTTCGAGAAGTTAAATAGCAGGATACATTTTAACTCATTTTTTGGAGTGTTTTTGATATACTGAGACACGAGTAAATGTACATGTTTTAAGTTTTTAAAACGTCTAGAGTTGGATGGGTAACATGTTTATGATATGCTATGTTCATGTATTAGCAGAGACGGATCAAGGCCCGGAAAGCGGAAGTGTGAATAAAAAAATAAAAATTGTTTAATAGACTTGAGAAATAAAGTCGTATATTTTTTAAATAAATTTTCTTGAATATATATTTTTTAATTCCTATAAGACCATAATATAATCTTAAATATATCTGTTTAAAAATTCTCACCATAATATCAAGTCATATTTGCGTGTAAAACATGCACATTTATAAGTAAAAGTTTAATATTTTGAAAACAGATATTATAAAATAGAAAAAAAAATTTGTGAGGGCGCCATCTTGTTGCCTTGCCCGGATGGTAAATTTACCTGGGGCCGCCCCTGTGTAGGAGGGTATGGTTTTGGTCTCGTATACAATGGCGAATCCAGGATTTGGGTTGGGGGGGGGCCGCCGCATGACCTACACATACATGAATGAACGTCACTAACGATAGTACTGACATACATATAACGGAACTTGTATTATATTCGAAGAAGTTAAGGTTCTGAACTGTAATCATTCGCTAAAAGAGAGTGACCACAATTTTATGAGTAGTAGAAATCGATAACAATTCTTCAGAAAATAATTTTTGAAAAATATACCTATTTAATCTTTTTAAGTATTATTTTGAAATATCGAGGCATTGCAGGACATTATTTGAATCCAAGAAAAAGAGCGAACAACGGGTTTGTTGCGACTTTTCCGAGACGTCTGGCTGGTATTCTGGACGACATTCACCTCGTTCGAAGAAAGCAGAAGTGATCAATTGGCAGATAATCTTTACTCATAGCAGTTACAAAAAGTTACAAAACTGTTTCTAATGGATCATTGCAGACACTTTCTGTCTGTGCCCCACTGTATTTAAAATTGACAGAAATAAAAACTACTAGAGAAATTCAGAAACTGAAGGCAACAAATTATCTTCAGAATCAAAGGAGCATTGATTATGAAATCAAGCTCAGACCATGGAAAAGAATTAAAATAAAGTGGAAATGCTTTCAAAATATGACTGAAGATCATATATTTACAGAGGGCTCAAAAATAGGGAATAGAGTTGGCGCTGCCTTTGTTCATTATGCGAACAAACAAGCAATAACAAAATCGCAGTATAGGTTGGCCGATCATGACGCAGTTTACATGACTGAAGTTTTTGCCATGCATAAAGCTATTGACTATACTCTAGACCACGAACTCTATGATGTTAAAATCGTGTCTGATTCAAGATCAGCATTAATGACAGTAGAATCCCTAAGCGACAACAGAGAATTTATATGGCTTATAAAGAAAAGGCTGAAAGATAGAGAGGACATTAAACTAATGTGGGCAAGGGCCCACATAGGGGAAATGGGAATGAGCGAGCAGATTTGCTTGCTATGGAAGCATTTTATAGATATTCGATAGACGTACAGTTCACCTATTCAAAAGTACAAATAAGAAATATTAACAATACTAAATTAACAGAAAATTGGCAGTGCAGATTGATGCAATCTAAAAATGGAAAATAGACAAGGTTAATTTACCCAGAAATTAATATGACTCGACTCAGTGCCGATTTCTATTTCAATCAGGAAGGGACAAGGGATATGGATATAACGGGACATGGGATATTTGATGCTTTCCAAAATTGAATGTTTGGGAAAGATTGTAAATGCCAATGTGGAGAAGACGAAGCTATTTAACATGTCCTAATGGAATGTCCAGTTTGGGCTGAACAACGAGACAAACTACCAAAAAGTCGGTTAGTAAAAGAAATTCATGAACTTGCGCATTTACCAGAATTTAAGACTTACGCAGTCAATATAGTTAAATCTTTATTCGATTCTCGATTGGCGAATTGGACGGACTGATTGGTTTGTGACGTGTTTTCATTTTTGCTTAAATGGTCTATAAAATGTTTCATTGTATAATTGCGCTTGCATCTGAGGAGTTTGGTGACGCGTCGGTTGAGTGAATTCCGCTCGCGCCAAGTGCTGGCTTGTGCTATCGTGCTGGGCGGGGCCGCTTCGTGCTGCCCCATCAGGAGTTCCGGATAGCTTCTGCTAAGACGGGAACTCTAACTGCATACCAAAACTCGACGGAATCGAAATGTTTTGATCCTTGAAATATTCTAAAGACTGGACTATCAAACTCTTTAAATAGTTTATTTTTGCTATGCAAATCGGGACAGTTTTGGCTGAACTAAGAAGACTTAACATCTGGGATTCACCAAGACATCCTTGAATTTTGACTATTTATCCCGTGTTGATAAAAGTGTCCATTATTATCCCGAATTTTACTTATAAGTAAACAGCTCATACTAAAAAAAGATATTAGCTAAATTTAATTTCTAAAAAGTTTATCTTAGTTTTTCAATTTTTGCTATACGTCTAAAGAGATCAGACGTCCTGGATTAGCCAGAGCAGTCTCGATTGTCGATGCTCTGTCCTGGATTGAAAAAGTGCCCCGAATTCGAAATAGAAGTCCTGTGTTGCCCTGTTTTTTGCTTATCAATAAATAGTTCATGAAGAAATGAATTTAAATTTTCAAAAATTTAGCTTTTGAAGAATTTTCTTTCCAATTTTTACTGTGCAAAGAAAACGGTCATCCACTAATCTGAAGATGGATGGATCAATTTGAATAAAGTAATAGCAAAATTATTCTTGAAATCTTCCAACTTTTTAAAATAGTTAGCAGCTCCATTGCTTCTAAATTTTTATTTTATTTATTCATTGGCTTATTTTTGGAAGCTTTGTCCAATATCCCCTGTATCTGCCTCTAGGCAGCGTCCCGGATTGTGTGCCGGGTTCTGGAGCGTTTCGGATTGACGTTCAGGAAATCTGTGCACTTTAGTTAACCAAGACATACAGTCAGCCTAACTATAACAGGTGACTCATTTTTTTTTACCGTTTTTGTTCTTCAGAGTTCCGAGTTGTACGGAACTTTTAGTTTTGTTAAATCTGAACAATGGTTTACAGTCAGCCTCACATTTTTAGTTTTTACTGGATTGGTCGTCTAAACTCATGGTTACAGAGAACTCTGCTGTTGCTTCCAGGTTTCTGAAATCAGAAAAGTGGCTTACAGTCAGTTTAACCTTTTCAATTTCTATCGGATCGGTCGTCAGAGTTAAACGGAACTCTACTCTGGCTTCCAATTTTCTGTGGTATGATGTACTATCGGCCTAACAATTTCAGTTTTTACTGCTTTCGTCGTCTTAACTCGCAGTTACAGAGAACTCTACTCTGGCTTCCAATTTTCTGAGGTCTGAAAAAATGGCTTATAGTCGGCTTAGTAATTTCCGTTTTAACCGGATTGGTCGTCTAAACTCAGAGTTACGGAGAACTCTGCTCTGGCTTCCAATTTTGTGAGGTCTGATAAATGAACTGGTAGTCTATCTCGGTTATCCGTGAGTCACGGAAGAGGCGGTGAAGATTACGGATGACATTGAAGCTGGTACGCAAGTGCGTGGCGATTATCTCCCCCGATAAGAGACGTCGACAGACGGCTTAATCTGCGTCTGATCGAACGAAAACGAAATAAAAAACAGGGAATGTATAAATTATTTTTAACCCAGATAAACAATCGCAGCTATCCGTCATCGCAGATACGCGTGTGCAATACTCCAGGAAATGGTTATGACCGTGTATACGCTGCGAATTTATTTTTGTTTGGGCCACAAGGAGAGAGAGATTTCATGTAGATGTTGTCGTTGGATGTCGATAAAAAAATTATATTCTTCTTTTCGAATCTTTTCAACTGCATTTTAATATTTTAATGGAATGTAGTTGTGCTATCCAGAACCAGCTCCAAAATACGCACTTTGAAATACAGACGTTTTCGCGAAATGTTATAGGCTAAAATGTATAAAAATTGCAATGCGGATTTTTCCAAAATTATTTATTACATTATAAAACATCTGTTGTGTAATAGGTTTGAATTGGTTTAAATCTGGATATACAGTTTGCAAGACAGAACCCGAAATAAATAAAATGGTAGTGGACTCCCAGTTACCTTAATTTTGTAAAAGTGATGCTACATTATCAAATTCAACATTCTGTGCCATTATTTCAAAACAAATCGTTGAGCATATAATAAATCAATGATTACTTAAAACTGAGGAAGATTTTGAATTCTTCATCTTTTCTTAAACGCCACTGTGCATCATCTACCATTACTTTCTACATCTCGAGGGTTCTTATATTAAGAGGTAACTGTAGATATTCAATTAATGAGTTATATGCCATGTAATATTTTAGTACCATTTATTAGCAGTAACAAAAATACTGATTTGGAATAAAACGGCATACTATAACCAACTCATGTGGATACCTAATGATTAGAATCTTTGGCAATTTTAACACCTTCGCTTGCAACGAGTCTGTTTTCTACGTCAAATTATAGATTTACTTTTATTAAAACGGCAATAATTATCTGAGTGGGTGATAAAGTAAAGTGTGTGTCCAGGAGCCAGACGAAATGTTAATTCTTCAGGTATAAAAAATACTTATTTGAAACGATTTTATTGAAAACATCAAGTTCAAAATGTACGTTCTGGCCATATATTTGACAAAAACATCTGTGCCACTTTAGAATTATAACCTTAAGAAATTTTTATAGCACAAACTTTATTTCCTTGACTTACCAGTTTAACCTCCAAATTAGATGACACATTCTATTTGGGACCTTTATTGTTATTTCAACTCATAAAAGAACGCAAAGGACACCTGAATACTTAAGCTTTTCCGAGTGACCTTTGTTTTTTAAATTAATTACTACATTGAATTAATTACAGATTTAAATACCAAAAATCTTGTAATTCATTGCGCGAGTCAGACACGACACTGTATGCGAAGGGGTAAGTAATAATAATAATAAAAGATAAGCCAATATTGTAGCTATTAATACTTTTTGGTGCGTTTTTAAGGGATTGAGTTGTCTATCAAAACTTTAAAAGAATTATTATTTATAGCAACAAAAAAATTTCTGGTCATAAGTTTTTTCTCTTGGTTTTTAAAAAATATATTTCGAAAATTTAAAAAAAAAAAATCGTTCTTGAGCTTTGAACTTCAGTATGAACTCGAAACCGCAGAGCTCAGAAAACATTTCAATAAAACGAGAATATCATGAATTAATACTAATCCTTTTCCAAAACAGAATAAAAAGAAAGGTTGACAAAAAAAAAAGGAACCTGGAGTCCCCTCCTATAACTTTCACCACCCCATTCAGTAAGCAGAAATTCTCTTAAATTATCGATTCCCCCTTACTTCAAAAACCCTTAAACCAGGTCGACACTTTTGAACTTCACACCGCATCTTGGCCATTAATTTTATGATGTGGATTTAAATCCAACCTTTCCCCTCCCTCCTTCCACCACGCAGGGTAAAAACCGGCATTTTTATCCTACTTACAAGACCCGAAACTCAAAAATACGATCTTAGCAGGATTAAAATGCCCTAATCCCCTCACCTCGGAGGCCCCTCTTCGCTTCAGTTCCGATCTGATTTACTCGATGCCAAAAACCGCTTGCTCTCTTTTCCGTGGAATTTAATCCCGGGTGACGTCATTGTTGCGGCGCGTGATTCAATGAATGGATTAAAGGCGGGAGGAGGCAGAGTAATTTTATGGGGTGTCTTGTGGCAACAGCTTTTACGTCCTGGCTGTAAATTAAGTGATTTTGGAGTGAGGGGGAGGACGCTGCTGTTTTGTGGTCAAATTTTTAGTTTTAGTGGGGGGAGATCCAGTTAAGAAAGATGCTCCGGAGAGGAATGTGTAATGCTTATTTCGAAGGGGTTGGCCGCCGACTTCCGTTTCCAAGCGCCGTGACGGGATTTCTCCGTGCTGAGTATTAGACTGAATTGATGAGTTTTTTTTCTTTTTCTCCACGGAATAAATTTTCATTTCAAATCTGGACCAATATTATTGTTCAAAAGGCTCTATATCTCATAAAACCTGCAACATTGTGCACATGTGTGTCCGTGTCCACGTTCGTACATGGACACTGTAAGGAATGTGTTTTAAGCTTAACCATTTGCATCCGTAAAAGGAGTAATGGCACATAACGAATTTCAGTTATCACTAGCCTAGAAAAAGAATATCGTCATGTGCATATTGTTTCGCGGATAGTGATAATTGGCATTCGTCGTGTGCGGATTGTTCCACTTCCAGATACAAATGAGTTAATGCATACATCGAAAGGCTTGGCCTCCGACTTCCGTTTCCAAGAACCGTGACGGGCTTTTCTCAGTACTGAGTATTTGAATGTAATAATGAGTTTTTTTTTCCACGGAATAGTTTGTCACTTCAAATCTGGACCAATAACGTTATTCTTAAATCTATAAAACCTGCAGCATTGTGCACATGTGTGTCCGTATCCACGTTCATACATGGCCACTGCAAGGAATGTGCATTAGGCTTAACCATTTGCATGCGTAAAAGGAATAATGGCACACAACGAATTTCAGTTATCACCAGCCCAGAAAAAGAATATCGTCACGTGCATATTATTTCGCGGATAGTGATAATTGGCATTCGGCGTGTGCGGATTATTCCACTTCCAGATACAAATGAGTTAATGCATATATCGAAGGGCTTGGCCGCCGACTTCCGTTCCCAAGAACTGTGACGGGCTTTTCTCAGTATTGAGTATTCGAATGTAATTTTTTTTTTTGCCACAGAATAGTTTGTCATTTCAAATCTGGACCAATAATGTTATTCTTAAATCTATATATATCTATAAAACCTGCAACATTGTGCACATGTGTGTTTGTGTCCACGTTCGTACATGACCACTGTTAGGAAATTCTGCATTTTAAGCTACGAAGCTTGCATCTTTTCTAAATTGTCTCTCGTATCTTTACTCTAAGATTCGAAGAATTCTTTAAGATATTTACGTCATTTCTTTGAGCTAGTCAATTCACTTGACATCCATATTAGCAGCTATTTAATCGGAATCGTATGACGTTGTCTATTCGATTCCCGCAGCTGATATTTAGATCTGATTATTAGCAGAGTATATATACTTGTCTCTACTATGTCATTTTGGATACGGTCTGTAGGTCCTCTAAGCATTCTCTTCTCGGAGAGACTTCAGTGCCATGTAAGTTGTTGCTGGTACTGTACCTATAAGATGTAGGACAAGTATCAACCCTGTACAATGGAAGTATGGTGATCTGTAAATATGTTCTTAAATGTGGTCGTCCAAATAAATGTCTCTTTTAACTTCCATGTTTCGTCATTTCTGAAACAATAAGAAATGCTCTATCTCATAGAAATTCCACTGCAAAAAGCCAGGACGCTTTTAGCTTATTATCCAGCAGCTCTTCATAACTAGTGTTACTCAAGCTGCCTGTCTCTACTACAAGGATTATAGTTTTTACGAGACTAACAAGTGATATTGGCAAACTCGTTTCCTCTGCCTAACAGCCACTATACGGAATGTGTACTACAAGGAATTGGGCTTAACCCATTAGAGCTTTCGTAAACAGAATCATTCGCACAGGTAATCTAGCGCAGCGAGTAGCAATGTGCAGAAATGTATTGTAATATTATAAACCTACGTTTATAAACCTGCGTCACCTTTTTCAGACGATGGCCGATAGCATAAACAGACGGTTAAACGAATGACGGCTAATCAAAGTTTCATTGCATATTGTAGAACTAAAGTAAGTAATTAATCAATCACATTATGAGCCAAACTTTGGCAGAACATCGTTTTGGTGCGGTCCCTAGAGCCCAGCACTAAAAAGATCTTGCTATATTTATATCTTAGTCACTAATTTTTACTTTATTGTTACAATTAAATATATGTCCTTTGTCGAAATCCTGTTGCGCCATTGATTTTACATCTATGTATTCCAAAAAGAAAAAAAGAAAAAAAAAAAAAAAAACATTTTCTTTCAAAGCAGTTTATGGTAATTCCCCGCCAAACGTGACTCCATACCTGTTCTGGAAGGAAAATCTTATGCAAAGAAACAGCGGTTCTTTTTTAAAGAAACATCTTTTATTATAAACGACGATGATCTGTGAAGGTCATCAAGTTATTGCCGATTCCCATTGTGGTGGCTATTTTGAAACAGATGTTGCTTTTGATCTTTTAACAACTGCTAACGAATCCTTGTTTCGGATTCCTTCAAAGACCTTGCTTAAAATTCAAAATTTCAAAGAACAAATAGTGTTGTATGATTTTTATTGAATGTTCATTTCAAATCCTTCGGACTCAGGTCATGGTAAAATCATGTTCTAGTTGCGTTAATTTGGTGTCTGAGCTATATAAAACCGGGCGAGATGAACGCTCGAGACGAAAAGTATAAAACATTGAAAACTTGAGACTAAAAGTATAAAACATTGAAAACTTGATACTAAAAGTATAAAACA
>BGPR01016045.1:0-35449 GCA_013235015.1 Araneus ventricosus
AAAAATTCTGCAAGAAAAAGAGAATTCTTGAAATAAAATAACTGGAAAAAAATTATATTAGAAAACATAGAATGATATTTGAAAAATATCGTTCTATGTTTGTTTTATAAAACAAACTAAGAGAAAGAGTTTCTCTCTGTTTTATAAAACAAACTCTGATTCTTGATTATTTCATAAAACTGATTGAGTTAATTAGTTTAAGTGAAAGCGCAAGAATAAAACACGCAACAGTAAGAAAGCAACGACTAAAAATGCTAGATTTTAGGATTAAAACTTCAGAAAAGTAAATCTATCTATACTTATAAAAGATAATGCATGTGTGCGATGTCCAGGTGAATCGATCACACTCACAGCCTTGAAATTTGGCACACAGATAGTCGTAAAGGTGACTCGATACACCTCGAAGCCGGAATTTTAAAATTCATTCTAGAAAATTTTTTATTTAATGTTTTGTGTTGGGGTCATTTTTGGCACTTTTAAGGCCGTAGCACCTTTTGTAATGATCATTGAAAAACAATCAGTACATCATTGGATAGAACAAACAATTTTCTTTCTAATGAAATTTGTTTTGAGCTTCAAACGTAAATGCTGAATTGTGAGAAGTTTTAAAAAAATAGTCAATTTTACAATCGAAATTTTATTTTTGTTTTTAAATTTGCTGCATCCAACATTCTAATAACACTATCATTTTCCATTTTTTCAGGTTATAACTGGAACGATAATGTCGGATTTAAAACAAGAATGGTTAAAATATCTTTTCCCGTCTTTTTTTAATTAATTTGTTTCCTGGTCAGTTTGAAAGATATTTTTCCTCTAGCGAGCTTCCTCCCACAACACTTCTCCTGAACGTTGCTGGAAATTTTATCGGCTGACGGGGCAGAGCTCAGGCGACGTCATAACCTTCAATTGAATGAATTCGATTATTATTTTCAGATTCAATTTCATATTTTGCTTGCTGTATAATAATCATTTTCACGTTGCAATTTTTAACCCTCTAAGCGTTTTGCACGTATTTTTCCGTTTCTCATTTTTAGTTCAAATGCAGATAATTCATGTTTTTATCTATAATTAATTAAACTACCATGGATAAAATATTCTTAAGATATCAGGGACTTGATTAAACGCAAAAAAAATCCAATTATTCCCATTAAAATTACATTTTTAAGACTTTAAAGCTAGTACATCAAAATAGCAAACCACTCAGAGGATTAATATTGTTTCGGATTAACGCACTCTGTATTGTTCTTCTACAGTGGAAATGCCATTATCGTGAAGAAAAATAAGCGTGAAAATCAATAATGTGTATCTTTTGTTTTGTTTACAGAACTTTTTCATGTCATTGTAGGCGGGGTTTTTTTTTCCCCCATTTAGTTGAAGTCCTGCCGTGTGCGTACTGCTAGTAAATAAATCTAACAAAGCATTTAAAGTGTAATTAAACAGAAAATTGTATATGAAGATTTCCTTCCAAAGCACAAATCCGATTGTTGTTTTAATCGGTATCCACCCCTATCTCCATACAAATTTTCCTCCCAGTTTTCTACATACTTTTTCGTACACCACTTAATTCATCTTCAATGGGTTTAGCTCCATGGAGAGTAGAGGCCAAGCCACAGATTTACCACATCCAATAAAACACTGTGAATATGTCGAAATGCTCCATGACTCGCATGATTGCATGAGTCAGTATGCAATATTTTTGCATTAATAGGCCTTAAATGCTTCCATTCACTAGAGAGGGTGGCAACATCAATATCCACGTGTTAGGATTCACAAGAAACATGGCCTCACAAAGCTGAATAATAGTCTCTTCCCAGACACTAGTTCTTTGGACAGAGATCAAATACTGGATTTTTAAAGAAGAAAAGTTAAAACAAATGGATATAAATAGACATTAAAAATCAAAACAAAAAAAAATTGACGGGAGGCTGTCTCTGTGAAACGGACGCTGGGATCGAGGGGCGTAGACTTACCTTACTCGACTGTGACTACAGTCTATAGTGACTATTAGTCTAGTGTGGCTATGTAAAATTCTTCATGATTTTCACCAACTTTGAAACTCAACCGATTAAAACTTCAAATTACAAATTCTAAAATTATTTTTGCGATCTTCAATGCCTACCTTTCTCTGTTAAATGAAACTAAAACCAACTCTCTATGTTATTTGGTTGCAGAGCTGTAAGCGTTTAACTTTAGCACGAAATTCGACTTAATTCGACAATTCTTGAGTAATATTTCGTGCGATCAATGAATGAATTGCCTTAGTCTGAGTGAGCGCACATCGATCGCTGCGACATCAAAATTTTTCGTGATTTTCACCAACTTTGCAGCTGAACTGTGACCAAACCGTAATTCCAAATTCTGAAATTCTTTTTGTCATCTTCAATATCCACCTTTGTCTGTTAAATGAAACTAAAAGAAACTCTCTATGTTATTTGGTTGTGGAGCTATAAGTGTTTAACTTGAACGTGAAAAGCGTCATAATTTTTATCTTTCCCGACACACCATTAGACCACCATGGAGAGATGCAAGTCTACGTCAAAAAGAGGAACCTTTCCTGTGAAAGTGGATTTGCTGTGATGCAAATATTTACATATATGTGTTGCATAACAGAAATATGTGATTTCAATAACATATATATTTTTTTAATTAAAAAAATTTAAATTATTACAATTCAATAAAAAAAGTATTAAAAATTTTATAAACACAATGAAAAAAAACATTACCATAGAAAAATTGCCCCGCTGATCATGGATATTTTGAAGCAAATATAGATAGCATAGTTGAGTTAAAACTTCTCTCAGGTTACTAGACACTGTACTCCTCCTCACCCAGCTAACATACTTTTGAGCTATATAATATTGCACATGAGCCTAGGAAACGGAGAACACATTAAAAATTGTCAAAAGTCTGTCACAGAATGGATTTTTATTTTGAATAAATACAAATATATTTCACCTTAGCGGCTTCAATTAAATCAACATGACTGAGATTCCAAGCTATTTCTGGAACTTTTCCACCATTGATAAAACTCTGTACACGTGCAGCAGCTTTGAAAACCATTCTAAAATTTAGTAATGCGCATTTCATTAATTGAAGGTATGTGACAACTATACACATCACTGAATATTGTAATAGATACCAATTTTTATAGAACAATGTAAAAATATCCACAATGTTAGAATTTTATGAAATATACCAAGAGAAATACTAAATAGAATAATAAAACACAGTTCACAACAATTATCTTGATAGCTTCAAGTAAATTTAATGAAAAAGTACTGACAAAGAGTGACTTTTCATCATACACTTTTAAAATTTAATTAATAATAAGATGGTTGCATGTAGTAATGTGAAATTCACACAATTAAGCTGAGTAAATGTGACATTTGATAATACTAATTCCAAGAAAATTGCATTTGGCAAATATTGAGCAAGCACTTTTCATGAAAAAAAAAACTTAAAAAGAATACATTATTTTTCTTATTTCTTTATATATATATACAGTTTATATAGTAATCTGCTAGAACATTCATGCATTATACAGGGATGAGATTGGCAAAAAAACAAAAAGACTGAAATCATACGCGAGCAAAAAATCTGTAGCATAATTTATACGCGAAAGAAGTAAAACATCAAAACACGCAACATGATGAAAATATTACACTATAATAATTAATAACTTAATTATTTATAATTCAGCATGTATAAATAAGAAAAATATTAAGTTATTATTAAATCATTCACATTAAAAGTTAACAAACAAGTTTAACGCATCATCAGGGGAAGCTTCAAATACAAAATTAGACATTAAAACATATTTACCACATGCACATCACTGAGATGCAACATTCACCCAACAGAAGTCTGAGAAGAATTGTATTTAATAACCTTTTGATAAAAGTTAGCTCAAAAAATAAATAAAAATAAGGACAAATGATTTCTTTTGCTTCATGCAATTGTGTAAAGTGTATTAGCTCTTTATAAATTATAATAACGTATCATATACTGATTTCTGCTTTATTTCTTTTATTTTTATACATTTTTGCAAAAGTAACAGCACAATGATTTTGCACCTTATAAAGTGAGAGGGAGGTCGAGATATTGTACAGTTACAATGACAGATTCATTTAGCATTATTGTTATTTGAAACCCTTTGAAACATTTCCTTAATTGTTAAAGAAGTGGTTTTCTTTCGTTTTTTTATTTGTGTGGCTTTTGTTGGTAACAGATTTGGAAGGCTCCTATCTCCGACAGATTTTTCTTCACTAAAGGATGTGTTTGCATCCTCTGCAAGTTTATTTTCAGTAGAGTCTAAAGTTTTTGCACAGTCTTCATTAGTATCTCTTTGTTTAATTACTGGCATAGTTGTCGGGACAACATTATCTCTAGATAATGTAGTCCCGTAATTAAATAAGATAGCCTAGGTAAATCATTTATTTTATTTTTTTATTTTGAGAAGATGTCTTATTCTCTGCTTTTTTGCTGTGTTTACACACAGCTTTTTAGCTGCCTCTTTTGATTAGGATTTTTTTTTTTTCATCTGGTTAATCATACAGCAGATGACTTGCTTTCACAACTAATTTTTTTCTTTCAAAATGTTCATGTAAAAAAAATTTTAAAATATGCCACAAAGGTTTTGTTTTCTGCAAAAAGGTGGTGTTTAATACTTTGAATGGCACTGAATGTTGGAATGTTCATCCTTGTAGAGCTTGCAGATATAATGTTGATTCGTCAGTAGAAGATGAATCAGCTAGTTTCCTAGCCGTTAGAGTTAAGCACACTATTGAGAATATTTTCCCAGAATTTTCTTTCGAAAACTTAAGATAGGAAAGTTTCTTTTCTTTGTGTAAAAGCGGAATTTTCGGAAGAAAAAGCAAATTTTTTGCTGGGGAAAAAAATCGGAAATCCGGAGGGGGGAGGAAGAAAAAAAAAGGGGGGAATGGAATTTTGAGAGAAAAAAAATAGATTTAAAAAAAAAAAAAACGGAATTTCTCCAAAATAACAAAAAAAGCGGAAATTTGCTAAAAAGCGGAAGAATCTCATCCCTGAAATTAAGCTCAATTAAATGTCACATCAGCATTTTTTTTATATCAGTGAAGGATGAAAGGAGGAAACCAATAAAACCATGTATTGTTTTGTTTGCATGTATGTATTTAGTTAACTAAAATATTCAGGAAAAATTCAATAACAAATTTATAGCAATAATAATTTAGAAAAAAAGCTACCAGTTGGATGATTAAAATGGCATATAATGCAATTCCATACATTCCCAACCATGTATTATTGTTAATATAAGTTAACTAAAATACTCACAAAAAATGGAATAACAAATTTATAAGAATCGTAATTTAGAAAAAGAAAAAAAAATGTCAAGAGTACATTGTTTCTCTTGTTTCTTTTTTTTTTTTTTTTTAAGTTCCCAACCAATTTAAGTTTCAAATTACCAATATATTTTAAAAAATTGAGAATAAAATTCAAGCAGCTTCATAATTTCATTCTGCCCTGCATAGTAAAGCATACAAAGAATAAATAAAATTATGAAAATCTAAATTTATGAAATGCCTGAAAATGATTACAACTTCTGTAACTGTAACAGGGTGCGTACTCAAATTTGTAGAAAAAAAGTAAGCACATTATAAGCACCTTAAGGGGAAAAGTAAGGACTTTTTTTTTCTTCTTTTAACTTAACAGGGATTTAAGTAATTAAATTTACAGGAGAGAAATGTAGTACCTATCCTATTGTCATTTCTAGAATATATTCTAATTAACTTTTACGGGAAAACATGCAGAAAAATAAACCAAAAATAGTTATGTAACAAGATTTTGAAGTATAAAATTAGAATGCTAAATCATTAATTTCAAATACTTTTATACATAAAATAGTTCGTGCTCGGAAACTCATAACATCTTCTTAAAAATAATGAGTTTTTAAGCACCATGATAAAAAATAAGCACTTTATACAAACTTTGAATAAAAAGTAAGCACTTTTAAGGGCCTTCTAAAACGAAAATAAAAAGCAAGCAGTTTCTAAGCACTTTTCATGACCGTACGCACCCTGTGTAATTTAAACTTTGAATGGACAATAGACTTTTGCATTTGACAAGAATAACATTTAAAATTATAATAAATCATCATTTTAATTTTTTAAACTGACAACAATAGATATTTAATAAAAAGATATTCATACATACTTCTGAGCTACAGCACAATAGCATTCAACAAGTTGTTCTAAAGATGGAGGACAACTTATAGAGTTAGGAACACTTTTATTTCCTTCAAGAAGGTAACCAAAAACTGAATTATTTTTTGGAACTGGTTGCTGACCTTTCAGTACTTTTAAAAGATACCTAAAATTAATAATAATCACTTGCATCAGAATATTTTAATAAATGATGCTTACATATAAAAAAAAAAAAAAAGCATTCATTTTATTACATCGAAAATGAGAACTCTAAATTTTTTTTAAAAAAAGTGATTAGCTAGAAAAAATTCTGGTCAATTCAAAACTTTGAATATTTAACTTTATTTACAGTTGTTAAAAAAATATGCTTATAATGAATAAAATACTCCAAAAATAAAAAAAACATACATTGTTTGACATTTTTAGTAGCAGTAGATAAACTATCCCAGAATAAAACCAAATCATATTTCATATATATGACTTAGCAACTGCGAAAAAACCAAGTTTAAATTGTATCTAATATACAGTACATATATCCTCTTTGGTTCTGGTGTATCACATGTGATACAAATGTTTGTCATTTTAAAAAAAAATCTGGATGGCAATTAAAATTCCGAATTAAAATACCTGTTGTATCACATGCGATACGTAATGAAATACGTTGCCTACTTTTTTCTTCTAGTCAACAGATTGTCCTCCACAGTCTTTTTATTACTTAATTACAAATATTGCACTAATTTTACAATATACCTTTTCTTTTGTTATGTATTAGCTACTTATTTACAGTAACTAAAGTTATTTTCTGTGTAATATTAAATCATACTAACTTGTTAAACTTTTCTGTATCACATGTGATACAATGGGATTCAATCGCGTCTGGGAATGTGTTCCAAGTTGTTTTTATCATTTACTTAGATTTTGAAGGATGTTTTTCATCATTTATTTAGTCAAATATGCAGTTGAAAGATTTTTATTTAAATTTTTGCACGTTTTTCTGTCTTAATTTTTATCTGATTACTGTGTGTGTGTGTGTTTTTTAGCGAAATATTTGACTTCTGATGAAATTTTTAAAGGCCCTGAATTGCAATGATTCTGATTTAAATTCTTTGTGAGATGAAGATTATAATTATCAGATGGATGACACAGACATGACACAGGCTTCGAACAAAAAAAGCTGAACTTTATAAATAATGAATTGTACCAAACATAAATACCGAGAAGTTTAATTAATCACACAATAAAATAAATTTATACAAAAAATGCTTAATATATAAAAGTATTATAGAATTATTATATAATAAAAAATTAAGAATGATAAAATTCGATGCGAAAAAAGCTAAAATCCACGTTTCCGCGGAAATGTGTCATGTCTGATGACAATTTGAGTGACTGTAATGATGATGAATGAGATCAAACTGATGAAAAAATTTCGGTTTCAACAGAGAATTTGAGAAATTGTTCCAAAACTTTTCATGAAAATGTAAAATATTAATATTGTACTTATAACAAATTAATAACCTAGAATTATGCTCATTTTTCATAAAGCCTTTTTTGCATTTATTGTATTGTATAAATAAACAAGATAAAAAAAAAAAGGAAACTGCTCTTCCTTAAATTTAAAACATTCTGGCTTTTGACTTGTCTCGTTCCTGATGTATCACATGTGATACATGCCCCCTAGCCTCCTAAATTTTAAGAAAAAATTTAAATGTCACTTTTCTACTTCAAAGTGTTCTAAATGACTACTTAAGTAACTTTTCTAAAGTATAAGACTTTTATTTTTGTCTCAGGTCCGAGGAGGATATTATCCATATTGCAGTTCTAGCTATTTAAACCTTTTTGACAAAGATGTAAAACTTTAAAATAACAAATGGAATATGAAACTAAAACAATCCATAACGCATCATTTATCTCTGCAAGTGCAATAGTCAGTCCCATGCAAAATAATTCTGCTGCATTTGCATGAATATACTGTATAGCTGTGCCTTTGTCCTATATGCATCTTCCACAACTTATTGTAGTATCTGCCTTGGTTATTTGTTTAAAAACATACTTGTTGAAAAGTACATATTTTTAACATTCAAAACGAAATCACATCAAAGGTTTTGAAATTCTAATGAAAGTGTATTAATCATATGTAATAACATGACAGAAGATTTATAAATGGTTCTCGGCATTTTAAACAAAGAAATCACAATAACTTGCTGAAGCAAAATGAATAAAAGTACCTTAAAGAAATTAAACAGGAGATTTCTTTATTTTAAAAATATTTTCATTCATTATTTACAATGGTAAAACAATGAACTGCATGTACTGCGGGTATTTTAAATCAAACAAAAGATCCACTAAACATAAATGAACTGAGATGCAGTTAATTGGACTTTGTCAAATTTTACAACAATGTCATTACCAATGTAATAAATAAGCATCTACAATAAACAACATCTCAAGAATAAACATTCCAGGATAAAGAAGCATTATAGGAAGAATTTAAAGTGTTTTTGAAAAATGAGTAAAAATATTCACAATAACTTACTGAATAAAGAAACAAATGTTTCTAATAAATAAACCTAAATAATATTTATAATGAAGATTGTAAATAGTGGATCACACTTAATTGATAAAATATAACTTTTAACATTTTTAATGCTTTATCCCAGAGGTTTCCACCCCAAGGGGTACACGAAGGACCAGTTGGGGGTACACAAATTCAAAGTTGTTAATGGCGGAAACAAGAAAACATAAGGGATTAAAAATGTTAAAGAATTTTGTTTTTCCAAGTGAATATTTGACATTTAATAACTATAAAACTTGAATAGTCGATTATTACAAAGTATAATTTTTAGCTATTGTTATAAGTTAAAACGAGATTATTACAATACAGGTTTCATTTGATTTGACGTTGAACTTATAGTATTGTAAAAATGGAATAAGTTGTAAAATCGAAATTAAGTCCTGCAAATGTTATTAGTCGAGCCATTTCACTTGTAAGCCCTTAACATTATTGATAAAAAGTTCTATGCATAGACTGATCGTTAGGGGGTGGGGAGTGGATATCACAGTAGGGGGTACACAAAAAGAAAAAGAATAATCAAGGGGTACGTGCGGGAAAAAAGGTTGGGAACCTCTGCTTTATCCGATGCAATTATTTCTAAAAAAATGCAATCACAAATGTAAAATATATGAATATTTTGCATTATTATATTCTTTACATACCTAGCTGTTTGGAGATAGAGAACAGTATTTTCACCTTCATACGTACAAGCTGCAACAGTAGTAGCATACAGCCTATGTATTCCACTTATCATCAAATAACCATGACCGCCACAAGCACGCCTACAAATTTCAATGGCAGAACTTCCAACATCAGTACACAAGGCTTTAAGACCAGATGAAGTGGCGTGAAGCTTAAAAAATAAAAGTTAGAATATAAAATTTTAATAGTTTTTTTACACAAATTAATCGAATTTGCAAAACAATGATAAAAATTCAAATTCCAATTATCCCAAACAAACCACAATCATTAACTCCATTTTTAAATTAAGGAGAAAAAGTACCTAATTAGCAAAATTTGTGTACTTCACAATTCACACTTATCACGAGTGTTTAGATCTGAAACTGTTTTGAAAAGGAAAGTTTTTATTTTTATTTTGTTAAATCAAATCAAAACATAAAATCATCAGTCATTGATGACTCACTATCAATGACTTTTTGTCATGTAGTGGATAAATTTTCAGTTTCATAATTGTAGAATAAAGATGGTTTTTGACCAAAAAAAAAATTTGAAAATTCCATTTTTTTACATCTACGTTTCAAAATGTTTACCCACTCAAAAAATGTTGCAAACACCTGAACAAATGGTAATCAGAGGGTGCCATATCAAGCAAATAATAGAGATGATGCAACAACTTCCATCCCAAGTGTTTGATTTTACGCAGTCTTTCTTGCAGAGTATGGTCTTGACAACTTTGTACTACTTCAGCATACACAATCAACTCGGAACTAACCAAATGTTGATATGTGCAAATTCGACATTAATTTCCAGTCAAATCTTATTTAAACAAAGCATCATTGGAAACAGTATTTTACATTAAAAATATAAAAATGAGACCCAAACTCTTTCACTCAAATTTTATAATAAATTTTGACCCAAACTCCTTCACTCAAATTTTATATTAAACTAGAAAATCACCTGTCATGATATGACGGGTGCAAATTGTCTCTTCATTCGAGAGGTATCCCATCAAATTTGACGTGTTTAAATAGATATATATGCCAGAGAAATGTTTAACATTGATTTAAAACAAATAAAATAAACATGTTTTATGACAGGAAATATTTTTTTATTTGCATATTATTTACATATTTCTTTATTCAAAAAACATCTTGGTAAACAAGATTCCGTATGAAGTATTTTTCGTTGTTTAACAATTTTGTTATAAATCAATAACCATGAAATTCTCAGCTTGTCAAACACAAGTTAAAAGTTCAAAGGAATTTTGTCAAATGTTGCCAAAAAATATTATCAAGTTATATCATGATTGCAATAAATAATCAGATGCACCGTGGCGTCCAAACTATATCACGCCACTGATGTACTCTACTACTTTCTATAAAAAAAATGGAAATTTGAAATATATAATTGATATAATTTAAAATTTCTCGGGAACTATTGATCATTGCGAGATAAATTTTATATCAATCGACAGAAAATTTTATTTCACTATTTTAGAGCTACTGAATTTGAAATTAGAACGACAATTGATCTTTTAAATTTAAAATTACTGAAATTTAGGTTCTCTAACAACAAAATAATGCTGTTTAACGTCTCGCAGTGCTATGGCACGAGTTTTATTGTTGGTGTTGTCAGAGCGTTACCGAGAGACAGATTTGTGCTATTATATTAGTAATTTTGAGATGTAGCACAACATTTGGAAGAAGGGTCTTCAATTATAATTATTTCTGTAAAAATATAGAAACGAATAGAATCAATGTTCCATGTCATTGCAATGAAGAAAAATATAAAAATTATGTGGACCCTTTTCATAAACACACCCTTACTGGCAACCTTAATATTATTGAAAACGAAGAATTAAGGTCGATAATGAATAAAGGTACCAAATTTCGTCCTATTTTCAAAATTCCGTTAAAACACATTCTAAAAAGTTTTCTCAATGACTTTGATAATTTTTGCCTTAAAGTAGCTCATAAATTTGACACACCTGTGCAGTTTTTCACCAAATGGAAATGGAATATGTATTTCAACTTTAAACACTTCGTAAAAAGCAATTACAGACTAATCAATGCAAGAATTGAAACCTACGAATTCCGTAGTATAAAGGAAAGCATCGAAACTCTGCAACAACATTTCATTATAACCCCTATTGACAAGGCAGCCGGCAACTACGCATTAATTTGCAAGAAATCTTATCTTGAACTATTAGATACGGAACTAAAATCTTCAGAAACCTTTAAACAGTGTAAATCCAATATCATCACTATTAAGAAAAAAATCTCAGCCTTAAACAAAAAAATTGGATGCCACAATGTAAATAACAACCTTCCGTATATTGTCATCTATCCTAAGTTCCATAAACAGCCTATTAAATTTAGATACATTACTTGCGGTACGAACACCTATATGTATAAACCTGGAATAATCTTCTCCAAATATCTCAACATTATCCTCAAGTTTATTGAAGATGAAAATTTTACCTGGATAATTAAAAACAATAATAAAGTTATCGAATTCCTTAAAAATAATAAAATAGATACAATAGAAACCTATGATTTTCAAAACCTCTTCACAAGCATCCCATTAGATAAATTACAAGAAGTCTTAATGAACTATTTCTACGACCTAAAAAACTTACGTAACATCCCAATAACATTGTGGAAAGATCTAACAAATTACTGTATTTACAATAACTTTATTTTCAACGGGGAAAATATCTTTCAGCAAATTAAAGGCATCCCACAAGGGACCAGCTATTCTTCTCTTCTTGCCAATTTATTTCTACACTTTTTTGAACGGAATATCGCTATTAATTCGAATTCAGTCTTTAGATTCATTGATGACCTCATTATTTTTAACCATAAAGATTTCAATACAACTAATAATACTCTGTATCCAAATGAACTTAAATTAATACAAACCAATAGCTATCAAGAACCAGTTATTTTTCTGGACTTAATTATTGATAGTCAAAATACTTTAAAAATAGATATCTATGACAAAAGAAACGAGTTTAAATTGGACGTCAATCAATGTCAATAGATATATTTTTTTGGAACTCAAATATCTCTTCTAAAATCTACAAAAACACTATCATTAATCAACTCATAAGAATTAACAAAACCTGCAGAGATAAAAATTCAATCAAGAAACAAATTCAACACCTTATAAATAACCTTAATAGTAATGAAATTCCTACCTCCTTCTACGAACCTTTAATTAATGGCTTTCAGATGTAAGTACAGGATTGCATATTAGAGCTATGCTGGCGCAGTTCTAATACTGTGGTAGGGTCTCTCAAGCCAGACAGGTCTAATGTGATTACCTCGAAAACGCATTTTTAAGTCGTTTATTAACGGATTTCAAATTCAAATATTTTTTAACACTTACCGTTTCCACCTTAATTTTAGTTATACTTTTTTTAAATTACACTCATTTCCTTTTTATCATCACCCCTTAATTTTTATACACCTTATATTTTTTATATTACACATTAATTTTTAAATACACTCCTTTCCTTTTTTCATCATTTCTTTAATCTTCATCGTTTCCTCAATGTAGTTCGCTTTCATTCTTTTTTCCCATCGATTTCCTAATCTTCATCGAAACTCCCCGAACCTCAGAAGTAACTTGATATTTTCGTAAACATCCGGTCCCTACATGACGCGCTCAGTTACTCCCTTTGTCACGTCTCCCGTTGGTAGCATCTCTCAGTTTTAGGTTCATAATTTCATTTCTTTTATTCGTATTTCATTCAATTTCTTGGTTTATCATAATGTTCGGGGTAAAGGACAGTGTTTTTTAGCTATATGCCAACACTGTTCACAGAAAACATTATGATTTCACTAATTTTTTAACGGTTCGTATAGATTTTACTTACCCTGATGAGCATCTATACGCTTTTACCGATTTACTACAGTCTCTCCATTTTATTTTAACATTTTTTGACTTTCATGATATTGATATATATATATATATATAAATTCTTTAAAAAGTAGTTTTAGTTTTCTCTTTTTATTTAATATTTTGTACTATTTAAATTCATGCAATTATGCAAAACCAAAATACCTCTGGTAGAGTAGCTAAATCTCCTTTTTCCATATCATGTGTGGCTGTTTTATAGGTATCCATAAGAGCAATAAAAGTTGCTTTGCATGCATGACTGAAGGCAACCATGGGGAGAAGTTTATATTGTTGGGCTTGATAATCCAATATTTGAACTTCACGCTCACTAAAAATATATAATATACAATTTTAGTATTTCACTGTAAAAAAATTTTCAAAGTTTTATTAAGTAGAAAAATTTGCATAAAATTAATTTTTTAATTATAAAGCTAAATAATTAAGGAAATATCTAACACACTTTGCAAATATCATGTAAGAGCAACAACTGGTTATAATGAAATGAAGACAAAGTGATAACAAAATGTTCCTAGAAAATGATTCAAGATTATTTCCTCATTTCTGCTGTTTCGTAAATTGATACACACCAAATTTACATATGCATTGCTGTTTCAACTAAGAAAGCAAATATTGAAT
Organism: Araneus ventricosus; assembly: GCA_013235015.1. Taxonomy (NCBI): domain Eukaryota; kingdom Metazoa; phylum Arthropoda; class Arachnida; order Araneae; family Araneidae; genus Araneus; species Araneus ventricosus. The sequence continues at coordinate 13,957 of BGPR01016045.1, forward strand.
TACTAGAAGATTTGTGCCCGTCTAAGATGGGCTTTTAGCTTGCCAACAATATCTCAGATCTGATTGTCACAGATTTATTAACAAAAGTAGAGTGTTTAAAAAACAAAACGAAAAAAGAATGAAAAACAAAAATGATGAATCAATTGACTAACTTTTGTTTTGCAAAATATATCAAAATTAATGACAAAAATTAGATTGAAACAAATAGTGATTCTCAATAGAATGCGCCACAAATTCAAATCTTAAGAAAGAACCCTTTCAACAAAGACCAAGTTATTCTAAATTCATAGCATGAAAAAATAATTTTACTTTTAACAATTACTTTCATTCTGTCTAATCAAAATAATGCAAAATCAAATTCAAATCTTATGAAAGAACTATTTTTAATAGCTTAAAAAATAGAACTCATTTACCAACACTCAAGTTAGAACTTTAAAATCAATATCAATTAGTAAAAAACATTAAAGACAACAAATGGTGATTAACCCTTTGCGGCGCAGTGTTCCAGCTGATGGCGCGCCTAATTTCACTCGCTTCTCAACTGTCAAATTCAACTATAAATGGAAAATAATAGGTTTAGGATAGGGCTAACAGTACTCCTTTTAGAATGTATATAGTAGCCTCTTGAAATTTCATTTCGGAATAGGAATTACTAGAAATAAAGTTTGGGAAAATTCCTTAACTCGGAGATAAGTTTTTTTTTCAGTTTGGGACATCTACAATTAACTCGTCAATTTAACTCGGAAATTTTCCTCCAATATTCTTGAAGTTTTAAATTTATGACTTTCTGTACGATTCAACAATATTTATTGATTGTATCAAGGTGGCTGTATCTAAGGGGGGGGGGTTTCATAAGCGGGGGTGCCCCCAAAGGGGGACGACCCCCCCTCGGAATGTAGGTTTTTTTTGCAATTTTTGTAGATCCTATATCTAGACAATAAACTAAACCCATTCATGATGCGTTTTTTTTTTTTATATATATTTCAAAAAAATCTAATTGCCTTGCGCTGCAAAGGGTTAAAGCACCACAAATTCAATTAGAAAAAAAATTTAAAGATACTTATCATACTATAACGAATAAACATAAACGGATAACAGAATTTTTTTTTACTGTGCATGGGTGAAGCAACATAAATAATAAAAAGGAAAGCTTAAATCACGAAAGATTGAAAACAGTGTATGCTAATTTATAGGTGTAGACAGATCATCCAAGTCTGTTTGGCACGTAGCCAAACCACATGACCGTGTTACTTCAATCTCTGGCTTCTTACATATATTAATCAAATAAATAATCTTTTGTTCAGTTTGGATAATAACAATCAATATTTTAAGACTATCATGTCGGGAAAAAATATAGTTTTAGAACAGGTAAATATAATTATATTAATTTTTCATATCAAAAAATCGTATAAAGATCACAAGAAGTGAAATTTGAGTGGCTAAATACAGATCAATCATTCTTTTAATATACAGAAATAACTAATTTCTAATCAATTTGGAGAAAATTTACTTTAATCCAAAAATAACTATTCATAATAATAACAAATTATTTATTACAGAACAAGATTAATTTATTGATTTGTGTTTTAAAAAAGCTTTTTTTTTTAATTTTACAGAAAAAGTTTCAAAAATAATGTTTCATTAATCACCCAATTTATAATATTTTTCAGTTTCTAAAAAAGTAAGCAATAAGACATTTGGAAAAGTAATTTTTTCTTTCTTTTTTTTCTGTTATTTTATATTACACTACTGAGCTTCAAATATAAACAGTTTCATTTGGTAATTAAATTTGAGATATAATCACAAATCAACGCATGTAATCAGATATTCAACATGCATTTTACTTGAAACTAAAATATATATATATATACACATACTACAAAACATTATCATTATACCATGAAAATAAATGGTGGAATAGGTTATACTGTAACATTCTTCATAACATGCTTAATAATTTAATATTGCAGAAAAAGTTCTTAAAAAATTTAACTGGCAACAGATATTGACAGTTTTGAAAGTTTTCATATAACAGATTTGTTTCCATGAAACAATTTAACAATAAAAGTATGTGTTATGGAATATTCAAAATGGAAAGCTGCTAAACCTGACAAACAAAACTATACATTAGGTGAAAAATTTTATATTTTATGAATTTCTATTCACAGTATAAGAAGGGAGTTAAATACATTACTTGAGTTTATCTGCTAATTAAAATTCAAATAATATCTAAAACGTTAAATATACAAAAGATGAGCATTTATACTAACTTGGGTAAAATCTGTGCTTGTCGTCTCACAGCACTGTATCGAATAGCAATGGTAGCAGCTCTAGCAACATTGTAAGACACCATGTCCAGTATCAGTACACGAACAAAAACCATGGTACCATAATTAAGTTTATCACTTTTAGGTTTCACATACTCACCATCAACAGTGACCTGCAACAAAATGGATTTTAATTTTATCTAATTAATACAACAAAAAAAATGCAAAATTTAATGCAATTGAAGCAAATAATCAAGTTAACCATTCAATAAGCAATGGCAATCTTCTCTTATAAAGTTAACAGTTTAGAAAATAATGTATAAATAGTGTATTCAGAATGGGTCTTTCATAAAAGATGAAAATGAATAGGATGAGTACTTTGTCAAAAAAAATCATTAGCATAAGTAAGACAGCATTCATTGCAGGGCTCCATCCAGGTTGTTTTTTTAGGACCCATTTTTTTATGGGGGGGGGGGGTTTTTTTTTTTTTTTTTTTTTTAATCATGTAAAACCCTCAATTTCAGCAGTCATATTTCGATATTTTACGTTTAATATCAAAAGTGTTTCATTGAACCAAATACATGCAGTAATTTGATACAATACTGGAAAAAAAGATACTCGTATATATATATTTTGTGCAATGCCGAATTCAAAAACTTTTTAAAAAGAAGTCAGATTAAACCAGCGGGAGTGGTCTCCCCGAAACTTTCTTGCATACGACCAGTAATGTGGGGTGGGTAAACACCCAGTGGGTAGGTAAATATTCTTGGGGTATTTACCCAAGGCCTGGTTATTTTGAGAAAAAAATTATGACTATATGAAAAAAATTATGACTACTAGTATAATATTGCATATGTTCTCAATTTTAACAAGCGCTGAGGTACCACAACTTTATTTAACGTTTTTGAGTACGAAATCTTACTAGCAAGATTTCACCATACGTTCCATATGGAGAATGTCAGAACGAAGTTTAATTTCAGGGGGTTGCCATAATTTCCGAAGTGCGTGTTTGCAGGCTCGCTACAGTTTCCTTCGTAGACCGCCAAGGTCAACTGCCAACCATACTAACTTGAGTAAAATAAGCGAAATGCTCGTCAACAAACAGTCACAATGTGCATTTTGAACCAAATATGAAATTTGAACACCTGTTTTTTAACCGACTGAGATGAAAATTGGACACTGATCTGTAATTAATGTTAGCATACGTGATACCAAGTTTTATTTATCTAAACCAAAGGGCTTATGGAGATATAATTTTTACAAGTATGCGATTATGCAGACCGACAGTCAACTCTTTGATGGATTTGGCCCAAAATTTTATATGGACCTACACTCATGACAATAAAACTGTGTACCCAATTTTATCCATCTAGCTATTCAAGTTTTTGAGTTATAGTGTTCACATGACCGTGGACATACAGACAGACTTCCCGTTGACGGATTTTGTCCAAAATTTGATAGAAACCTACAAATTATGTACAAAAATCACATACCAAATTTCATCCCCGTAGCTCTAATAGTTTCCGAGTTATCGTGTTCACAGACAGACACAATTCCAATATTGTGTTTTTCGGACTCAGGAAGGTCTAAAACGTGGAGATTCGTCAAAATCTCAAGTTCGAATTTTTTGACGATTGCAATACTTTCTCTTTGTATACTTCGTATACGAGAAAGTAAAAAAGGGGTCGTTTTTGTGAAGTGGAATTTTGTGAAGGGGCCGCAAAACGGCCACAATTTTCTCCTGGATAGACTCATGCATTGGCATAAGTAAAATAAATTTAAGTTCAAAAGTTATCTTCATTTATTACCATAATGCTCAAAATGGAATTATGTGTAATTTTAAGACGGAAAAGTCTAAAAGTGAAAGAATGTCATTAAATATATTTTTAAGAAGGGACTGGCAAAAATTATTAAAAAATTGTTAGAATTACCTTTCCTTTTAATACAAATTCATTCACAAGAATTAAAGATTGACTCTCTAAAAGAACATGTTGGTAAATGCTCATTTTCTACACCAAAGGGCTACTGTAACAGAAGTTACAATATAATAATTGTGGAGACAAATTTTCATGCCTCATTTTTAAAACAACTGAAAAGAAATAATCATTATAGAAAAGTTCCTAAAACTATTTAAGAAAAAAATCGCTACATTACACTGGTAATAAATAATTTTAATTCTGGTTTCATAATACTCTGTAACAAGAAATAGCAGATATATAAGGGGGGATTAGTCGTATTGTATGGAATTATTGCATTAATATCAAAATGCAAATGAAATGTAAAGCTCCTAAAAGTTTAAGATGTAGTAAAGTTTTTTCACAATTGAAGAACATTTTATATAAAATTTGAAAAGTGCTATGATAAAATAAAATGTTCATATTCAATAAAGCCTTCCTACATACTTGTGCATTTTTCATTAGCATATTCTCTCTTGGTATTCGAACATTGTCGAGCTTGAGGAAACCATTATCAGAAGCTCGAAAACCAACTTTAGGGCCAATTTCTCCAACAGTTATACCTAAAAGTATATGATTCGAGTTAAAAAGAATGGCGATATCAAAGCAGATGAATTATTTTTATATCATACTGAATATGTTAATATAGCATAATAGATGAAGGGGAACCGCTCATGTATAGGGACTGTGGAAGTGAAGCACCCAATTTTTTTTTTTTTAGTGCATAAATTTAATCATTTGGTTTGGTATGTAATATCTAAATCCATCAACAATCAAACATAGTTTTCTTTCAACACCCAAGGTGAAAAGCAGGGAAACCTGGGTTACTCTGGAATTTTCCCTATCCCTGCTGCTTTATAGAAGAATTCTGAGTGTTGTGTTTCCCCTTTGTCCTAATTTCCTTCTGCTAAACATATGCATTCGCAATGAGCTCTTTTTTCTCAATAGAGACTTTTAACTAAGATAAGTACTGTCAGCAACACAGCATCAAGCAATGTCAGACAATGTGGAGAAGTCTTTTGCAAGATGAAAGCTCAAAATAAATGATAAATGAAAATGACGGAATAATTAATGATAAATAAAAAATAAATTTTAAAAATTATTGTAGATAAATTTGAAGGAATATATAAAGATGATTTTTTCAACAGTTTCTACTTTAAAATGTTGAAAAGTCTGAAAAGAGACGCTTTCAAAATTTATACAATTCTAGGCTGAGAACCCGGCACTGCTCGGGATCCATATTTTTTCATATACCGGCCTCCTGTTTTGTTCAATACACTCAAATACAAAACATAAATAAATAAGGAATCTATATATAACGTCAGATACAGGAGATTTAAATCAGAGACAAATTTTATCGGCAAAATTGACTTATTGCTAGATTATATACCCATTGATCAGGGTAGAAATATTTTCAAGTCTAAGTACTTATAACACTTTAAACTTAATTAATTAAAGAATTTTTCACTCTAACGTCTTTCGTTGGTTTTCTTTTGCCCTCTCCTGTGTCTCTGACCCCTCGGCCAGAAGCTAAACTAACCTCTTCTTTTTGTCTGTACTTGGAACCACCTCGCACGAGTCTGACAACCCTAGGAATTCCATCTTCCCATCCCCATTATTGCTACAGAGACAACAGAAATACTTCTTACTATGCTTTGTACGATTCCCCATTATCTTCTCTTAGGTGTTTTTGTGCCTGCCCGGAAGCACCATTCCTTTTTCTTCCTAGGCCCTCTCCCTTCAGTAGGAATGGGACTCTGTTAACTTTTAATGACTTTACATACTGACGGTAGCAAACCGAGGGTAAGTGGTGCACGGGTCACACTATGATTTTTTTTTTCCTCCTCCCCACCCCCCTTCATCATAAGAGGCTTAACTTCCGTAAACGGTGCTCTGGACATTTTATTTTTCGACTCCTTGTTGTATATGACTTTGAAAAGCGACACAAACATATTAGCATTTTGTCAACATGGTCAGTGACGCAGCATGGGCAAGTAGCGCCCAGGGAATATGATTTTTTTTACCCTAATCGTAATTGCTTAGCAAGGGCAAATGGACCTCGGGGCTTGGCAATATTTTTTACACCCACTTATCATAATTTACTTTAAAAACTGGCATAAATGCAGTAATGTTTTGTCTTCATCTTTTGTTGTAATGTTTATCTAAAACTGGCATCTGCGGCATCTATACTTCCCTTACTCGCCGGTCGCTACACCGCTGATTAGGACCATTCAAAAATTTGTGAAATTTAAATGAAACATCACTTAATAACTAAACTAACATCACTGGATCTCCGAGTGTGTATTAAAAGCTGAGAAAAAAATGGAAGTTAAGTACATGCTACAAAATATAACAACAGAAATAAGAAATCTACATTGAAGTCAATAACCAAAGAAAACAATATTTTCTTCACTTTAACAGTAGTAAAAACATGAGAATAAAGGATGATGAAATAAAAATCTTGTCTAATTTTGGAATCTTTATGGTGAGTGGTCATCGATAAAGTTCACCATTCGATTCCTTATTCATTTCTTCCTTTTTGAACATTTTTTACTTTCGAAATTCATTTTTATATATTTTTATGTGTTTTAAATGTTATTGTTTCAACCTTCTGTTGATGCAATCACTGTTGGCTGTTGCTTTCATATGCTTAAAGATGTATTGTCATCGTATTTGTCTAAATTTGCTGTTTTTTGTCTGTACTTTTTTCTTTCTTTTTGTTTCATTTTAATTTTTGTTTAGTTTATCTAATTTATGATGAAATAAACTTTGATGAAACAATAAATTTGATTTTATAACAATAGCAAACATTGTTACAAATTGCATTTAAAATGAAATTTGAAGTGTTAATTACAGTTAGAGAAAAAATTATACAACAATTAAATTGGTATCATTAAAGAGATAATTTTTTGCTCTTTAAGGTGATGTAAAAATAATTTTCGTACCATAAGTATTTCATAAGTTATTGGTGAAAAACGTCTACAAATAGCTTAATTTTCGTTATTTAATTAAATAAAAATCTAATTCGAATTTTAAAATAATTTTTATGGCGTTAGCTCCCTCTTGTGCTAATCCATCACTGTGCCAAGTTTGGTCATCGTAAGTCCAACGGTGTGGACAAGCATAAAGAACCAAAAAACAAACACACACACTTTCGTCTTTTATATATAGAGAGAAATTTTTATATGTAATGACTTAGAAATGTTTGCATCTTTAAAATAAATCGTTTTTAACACCAGTTAATTATTAATTATGCACAAATTACTTCTACTTCAATCCTATGATAAAAGCACTTCTACTTGTAACTTAGACTCGCATTGTTTCTTCAATGGGGGAAATTCGGGACTTTTCCCATTTCGGTACTATAAAAACTCACCGTGTTTGTGTAACGCTCTCTTTCACAATGTAATTTTTTTCTAGCAAGATCCCGCTTGGGCGCAGGATTTTCCATCATGGTCATGAAGGAATTTATAGTTATTCAATCACTAATAACATCTTTACCCGATTTGATCTAAGCAAGTCTGAAGTTTAAATAAATTGTTATTCATTCTACAAGCCTGCATCTCCATTGGATATGTCAATTTAACAACATCATTTGAAATAACCTTACATATATATTCAACCAATATAATATATAATATAATAATAAATTAAACAATATATTATATAGTTTTGTAATTACAATATATTTAATATTGTAATTACAAAGTTCAATCCAGTCAGTTTTTTCTATATATTATATATTTTAAAACCTTAGTACAATATTGATGTACTCCAAAATCACTTTTCTTAAACTCCAGTTTCGTTTTATTTCCCGTGCTGAAGGTATATTAAATCTCTTGTTTGGCATATTTATTACTAAAAGAATATTTTAATTGCTTCCAAGCGCACACAAAAATTGCGAATTCAGCGTCCTTTCGGCGCCAGACGTTTCCCTAAAACACTTATGTAATATACTAAAAATAGCTAATATTCCCTTCACTTTGATCACGAGTCTATATGTAATCCCTTATCCGAGAAAATGCAGGGATTTTCTGCTCTCTTTTTGGCTTGAACTTTTATACGATCTGTACGTATATTCCACCAATCTCATAATATGTTGAATAATGAATAATAAATAAAAATTGGTTAATAACTCGGCCTGTTCCTTATTTAATGACTACAACAAAGAAATCATTTTATATTACATGTACAGTCGAACGTCGCAAATCCGGAATCGTCGGGACTTCGGCAATTCCGGATTTGGGATAATTCCAGATCTTGGATCATTTCAATATTAAGAAGTGAATTTAACATTATAAAACAAATAATTCAATTTAAATTTTTTAAAAACCTTATTTATTACTTGTTTGCTTTGATTTATAAACATAATTATTAATTTTAACATTTTTACAAAACATTTCATTTAAAGTGAGTTGCTTCATTAATTTTGGTTTTTTGATTCAGTAACTTCTCTTTTATTTTATGTATTGCCGTTATGTCCGACTCCAAAATAAAGTCTCTTTGCTCAAGTTCTTTTATTGCAGTGTTCAACAGTTCCACTAAGCTGTCAATTGATATTTTATCTTCCGCTTGTGTTTCTTCGCTCTCGGATACCGAAGCTTTGGAGTTCATCAACACCATACCACAGAGAAATGGAAGAAGAGAGTTTTTCTCTATGCACCATACTGCATATTTCGGCATCGGCGAGCTGATACATTGTCAGAGCTTTATCGTTGCAATGCAGTTCTTCAAAGGCATCATCTTCAGCGATTTCTTGTAGTCTTGACTTGTTGTAATCAAGTAGTTCATTTTTTTTCTTTAGAGATCTGATATCGGTATCTACATTTTCTTCGTCCTCATAGAATATGGTTGCCGGCTACATATATCAACTCGCATAAGAGCGGTTCAACATTCGCGAGGGCTAGTTCGTGTTGGCATTAGTATCAAAAATTCTTATCAATTTCGGGATAAACAAGCTGATGCCATCTCGCACAGTGGGAATTGTAAACAAATTGTTTGATGGTAATATGACGTCATCTGACAAATGACTAATCAGGTTTTCTTTCTGTACTTTCCGGTGTGCGGGATGGCATCGGGTATATGTAAATCGCCCAGAACGGGCGAATAAAAGTGCATACTCTTTCTCTGTGAATCAGTACTTGGTTGCAAGGACTGGTGTATTTGTGTGTTTTTGCCGTGAGGCCTTCACAGTCTGAAATGTTTCTCATCTGTATATATTTCATAAATAAATGTGTTTGTCATCAGTAATATGTTTGTTGCCTTCAGAGAAGTCTTCCACACCAACAACAAATATGTCTTTAAGATTCCGCTGATGCTATTAACGGTTGCTCTGCTGAGCCTTCAACGTCATTTGACGATCAAAGAGGCTAACAGTTCGGAATTAAAAGACAACCGCGAATTTCTACAATATTCCATTCGTTCTGGGCAAATTCTCTGTGTGAGCCAGAAGGGGAGAGAAAGTTGCGTGCGCATCTTATTTGTTAACATTTCTTACATTCTGGACTAGTACGCTTTGAGTGCTAGAGAGGCGAAGGAGGAAGGTATTGTAACTCCGCGATTCGTAACAATTACCCCCCACCGCAATACCTTCGTCGCACAACGTTGCACACTTGGTTAAATACTGTTACAAAGCTATAAAGTCGTTTCCCTGAGATGCTAGACTTGGCGACAAATTTGGCGACCTTGGCGACCATTTTGGCGACTTGGCGGCAAAGGGAATTTTCTAGAAGGACCTCAAACTTTCCACCTGTTTCTACTGCTTTCATGAACTTTCTAGAGATTATGTCACTTCCTACATAATGATGTCACTTCCTGTTGAAAAGCATAAAGGCAAGCTCTCAAGCCAAGAAGAGTCAGTTGGATTTTGATCAGCAAGCAAGCTGGTGATCTAATAGGAAACCTTTGAGCGCTGTATTGAGATTTAATGATAATCTCTGTTGTGAATTCTTACTAGTGCTGTGTAATATTTGTGCTACGTTTCTTTTCCTAGAATATTTGTAAAATAAAGAGCTTTATTTTTTTAGTCCTGCTTATTGGATTGCATTCACATACACCCACAAGACAATTTTGTCACAATACTTCCCCTCCCCAATTGGTTACGACCGGTTTCTGCTGACTCTGGGCGCCGATTTGTTAGATAAAAGTTAGGATATTTTCTTTTTTTTTTCTTGACGGCGGGAGGTTACGGAATGAAAAAGGTCCGGATTTTGGATCATTCTGGATTTTGGACATCCGGATTTGCAACGTTTGACTGTATATATATTCTATGTGATCCTATTTATGGTTGTGAAGAAGAAACTCTAACTTAGGGGAAAAACATGTAGCTTCAAGAAACACAACTTCTTAAAGAATATGAAATATAGTGGTTCAACTGTCATATGTTGTGTTATCCACCCAAAATGAATATAAATTTTTAACCCTCTGAGCGGCGCTAACATCTTTTTACGTTTTTCATGTTCAGTTCAAAAGCGGATAGCTCGTATTTATATGTACATTTTCTTAAACAATCATGGATAAAGTGTTCTTAAGATTTCAGAGATATAATTAAATGCAAAAAAGATAAATTCATTTACTTTAAAGCTAAAAATTCTAACCTGATAGGTAAAAGTGCAAAATAATTGGGTGCTCAGAGGGTTAAAGGTAATTGGTAAGTGCAATCACATTCAAAAGCATCACAACACATCTATAAATATATACAATATCATAAATTAATCTTTTTTTTCTTTCTTGAATTTGAAGTATAAGAAGAGAAAGTATTGTAATTACCAAAATGCTCAACCTCGAATCTCTATGTTTTAAAAATCATTAATATTTTAAATTAGTGTATAACAATTTGCTTATAGTATATACAATGTAGTCATTGTAGTTTTTTTCTCATAAAACCAACATTTTACAATAAAAAATAATTATATACTATAAAACATGGAACAGCTTAGATATACGGTGTTTCAGCAATTTTTTTGTTGCATAAACAAACATTGTGTCGGTTGTGTTACCTAAACAAACATGGTGACTGTTTTGTTGAACATTTTAGTGTTCTCTTGCATACGCGTTACAGGCAAATTTTTTAAACTTAAAAAACATCAGCGGCTTTGCTTTTAGCAAAGCAGGAACCTCGTAGCTTCGTTTTTTCATTAAATGTTAGCAATCCAGTTTTCTTTTTTTTTTTTTTTTTTTAATTCCAAAAAACGAGAATTTCCAGGCCTTAAACTTAACTTCAACCAAAAAGTCGCCAATATTACAAAATCTCGCCAGTGATGCCATATATCAAAGCTGTACCTAAAACATGAATATTTCTAAATATTCAGTCATACCAGGAAGGGGCTCATGGTTATCTCTGCGACGAATTTGAACCATGAATGGATGAAGACCATGACATTTCCCTTTAGTGTACAATTGAGCCTGCACAATAGCAAAATTTGCACTCTTCCCCACTGAAATATACACAAAAAATGAACATAAGTGTAAAGTATTTCTTAATCAGCTGGTTACAAAAGAATATTCTGAAATTTTGAACATATTTTTATTATTATTATATTTATTAGTCATCTTTATGTAGGAAAAATTACTTAAAACAATTTTTACTTTAATAATGTGATAGAATTTTAATTATAAATCAAATATATACAGCAATATATTCAACTAAAAGAAATAGCCATATTTAATTTGAATATCAATGTTAGAGCAGATTTACTTACACAGGGTGCGTACTCAAATTTGTAGAAAAAAAAGTAAGCACTTTATAAGCACCTTAAGGGGAAAAGTAAAGACTTTTTTTTTTCTTCTTTTAACTTAACAGGGATTTAAGTAATAAAATATACAGGAGAGAAATGTAGTACCTATCCTATTGTCATTTCTAGAATATATTCTCATTAACTTGTTACAGGAAAACATTTCTACACGCAGAACAATAAACCAAAAATAGTTATGTAACAAGATTTTGAGGTATAAAATTAGAATGCTAAATCATTAATTTCAAATACTTTTATACATAAAATAGTTTGTGCTCGGAAACTCATAACATCTTCTTAAAAATAATGAGTTTTTAAACACCATGATAAAAAATAAGCACTTTATACAAACTTTGAATAAAAAGTAAGCACTTTTAAGGGCCTTCTAAAACGAAAATAAAAAGCAAGCAGTTTTTAAGCACTTTTCATGACCGCACGCACCCTGTTACACTAGTTTGTGAATAGAAAAAAATCCAAATGTGCCAAAATGCATGTGAATAAAATAATACATTACATTGGATTACAATAAAAACGCTCTTTCTTGTTCATTTTTATTATAAAAAACTTGGAATATGTTTAGGTAAAAAAAATAAGAATATGAGATAAATATTGAATTTTTAATACTCACAGCTTCCAGGCCACCACTTTACAGATGATAGTGTTGGCGAATTAATTACAAATTCTCGAGTTTTAAGATCATAAGTAGCAGTTGTTTCTAATCCTCTAAGAAATGTGCCTATTAAAACAAAATCCATTAAATGAATTCATTTCATATTTATAAAACCAAGACATAAAAAGTAAGTATTGTTTATATAAACACAGGAATGAGATTTAAGTAAAATTTATTCCAATTAGATAAAGTGTTAAGTGAAACAGTTTAATGAAAAAGAGATTCTAGAAAACTTAAGCGCAATATGTTCAAAATTCACAGAATAAATAATATGTATACAATAAAGTAGCTGGTTTGATACCAGAATATTTTGAAAAATCAATCTGATTATGGTCTTAAAATATTTTTCAATTCAATATAAAAACTACTGCAGCAGAGAAAAAAATTCCCATGGAATTGCAGTGTTTTGTCTTGGAAGAGGTAAAGAGACAAGCAAGTTACTAAGTTTCCAGTGGCCATGTTATCAAAAATAATGTGAGTTAAATACAATTCACATGTTAGTTATTTTGCTAAATTGCACTTAAATAAATAAAAACTGAGAAAAAATACTTTGTAGAGCTCTATAATGTTCATCACTTCCACAAAATTTTATTCCATTTACTAAGACAACTACATTTATTATATATTTCTCCTTTCTGTTTACAGTAATACCTCATTACAACAACACTTTGGGAACCTTATAAAGATATTGTTATAGAGGGATGTATATCGAGGGGCGTTATAATTGCAATATAAAAAAGTTAAATTTTGGTTGTTTTAATTTAGACACAATACAACAATATACACTTTGAAAAAAAGCATCACCAGTGATGTTTGCTAAAGCATACAAAATTTTGAAAATTCAGCTATACAATAAAATAGTTCACATACTTGAGAAACTTATTTATTGAAAAAAATCCAATATTTAATAATAATAATAATAATCCATTTGATTATTCAATTTTTTTAACTGTCAAGTCAACTGACAAGGTTTGCATAGAGTCTAATGCAAGAAAATGATCATTTGCGTGCTTGAAAAAATTGCCCGTAGGGACTGAACTGATTGAAGACAGGAGTGGCGCTAGTGTCTGCCCAACGGGATGGCATGGTCTCCCCGACAGGGAGGGGCGGCACGACTTGTTGTATGGGGGGAAGTATAATGAAATTGGTATCAAATTTCCACCAGATCTTCATTTATCTATTAGTTGAAAACCATGTTGCATGAACGGGGTATAAAAATTTTCTCCGACGGAGGAGCACAGCATCCCCGACAGAGGGGTCCTGGTCCCCCCCGGCGCCCACCCGATTGAAGTCATTAAAGGGATGTCGATCAAGATTGCTATGTATCGGTATCGTCATTCTCTTCATCATCATTTTCCATTTTGTCTGCGATTTCTGTTTAAAATTGCTGACGAAATGGGTTCTCTTCTTCAGTAACTCCTTCAAAAACCATAAGAACATCATCCGCTGTTAAATATTCTTCCACATTAATTCCAGACATTTTGACACTTTTTTTCTTGAAGCTGAGGTAAAGACTTTTGAAGTCTCAAAATACATAACATCACCATTTGTGGAATTTTCGTCATTACCAGTTTCCTTATCCTCCATGAAATATTGTTACAGAGGGAAAAAATGACGTTGAGATTTTTAAAAAAACATTGTTGTATAGGGGTTTATTGCTGTACAGAATATAGTTATATTTAGGGGAGATTAACATTACGTTCTATGCAAATTCACCGGGACCAATAAATTTTATTGTTGTAGAGGGATTTATCGTTGTGTTGAATATCATTGTAGTGAGAGTTTACTGTATTATATTTTTAACAAGAAATTGAAGTCAAATTTGTGTGAACTTCATTTTTTATACCATTTTTTATCAATTTTTGAGCATTGCTTCACATAAACCATCTGAAATTTGATTAGTTTTAATTTACTTTAACTACCACATGCACGTTCATTTCTTGTACAATTGAGGCCAAAATAAATATATATATATAATGGAAATTCATTATTTACTATATCACAACAACTATCTATTGTACGGCACATTTAGTCAGAAATATGTATGATGACAGGTGCACTAATGTACTATCAATTAATGTGTTTATGTACTATCCATAAATTTAAAAATGTCTATCTTAAAATGGTCATATATCTAAGTAATTTCATTAAATAAAGAAAATTCAGCAGATTATAAAAAGATGAACTTATAATCTTATTTCATCAGGGCATTATCCAGGTCAGAACGTTCCAGCACTGCTTAATGTAGGACTACACCATCGACATTAATTAATAATAATTACTATTATCAATATAAAATACACCAACCATGCCCAAGTTCAGTTTGAGCATATGTTCCAATTATCTTCATTTCTAAAGCATCTGGTAGCCATTTTGCTTGTTGCTCTTCAGTAGCTAAACCCATCAGAGTGGGTATGAACATCACAAAATGTACAGTAAGAGGTGATGCTTCTTGCAGTACAGCATCAGCAATGGATCTGAAATTCCAAAGTTAAAATATAAATACAGCTAATATAACTGTAAATTAGAACTATCAGAAAAGATCTATAAAAGTCGAGTCAGATAATTTTTCCCCTTAATAACAAAAGCACTATAATGCAATATGTTAAGATATTTACTTTTCAACTGCAAGAGACATTAATTCCTAAATAAAATGCAATAAAAATGAAATACTGTCCTTTTGTAACAGATACAATTTTATTTTCATTAACTAAAATAATCGAAGATAATTTTGAATAACTTTTAGATATTTTTAAACGGCCTTTCACAATAAAAGACTATAATTTCTAGCAGCTTTCGCATTTATTTTCTTCCAAAATTCTTATCACAAATAAAGTAAAATATAATTAGTTAAATTTAATTAACAAGGGGAGGGCACGACTTGGGAAATTCAGTTTGGGATGAGACTTGACATATAATAGTATACGTTTAAAGTGTTCATCCATTAAAATGTTAAAGCACAATGGAAAGCCAATTCGGAGGAAATGGCCCTCTAACTTTCAGCACGGCTTATATACCAGTAAGTTGTCATCGTTGTTGAAGCGCGAATACCATGGTCAGTATAGTACTCGCACTCTAACCTTTTGGCTATGGTTCGAGTCCGAGAGTGCTTTTTCTTTTTCAAAATATTTCTTGAAATTAATATTTTATTAAATTAAAAATTTGTAAACATTTTTTATTAAAATGTTTATCATTTTTAAGCATTAAATAATTTTTTATTCGTATGACACATGAATTACAGTCATAATTTAATTTTAAACATAATCATAAAAACAACTTTAAAGGGGTTAAATAATAAGTATAATTACTATTATCAATATGTAATTTAAATTTTTGAATGATTCCACTAAAGTAATTACAAAATTTCCATTCTAGCTTTACACATTAATCTTTGAACATTAATCTTTTGAATACATGAGAAAGATGCTTCAAAATTTGAAGTTTATTTCCCAATAGATCTTTAAAAGAAACGAACATCATTTATTAATTACATGTCAAAAAAAATTTTAATTCCAATGTTTTTATAAGAATTATCAATCTGGTTCTTGTATGCAAATAAAAATAAATAAATGTAAAAAAAATTAAAATTTACAAATGAAAATAATTCACATGAAATTTTTTCATAACGGGAGCAACTATTATTATTATTATCTAACGAGAGCAACTATGAGATTATTATTATCTAACGAGAGCAACTATTATTATTATCTAACAAGAGCAACTATTATTATTATCTAACAAGAGCAACTATTATTATTATCTAACAAGAGCAACTATCATTATTATCTAACAAGAGCAATGTTGTGTTGTCCCACAACATTTAAATTAAATTAACAACTAAATTTTTAATTATTAACTTCAATTATTTTTCCTTCTTCAAAATGCGTTTAATCAAAACACTCAAAGTCTGTTCTTTTATCTAACATTTGAATATCCTATCGCTTAAAAGACTTTTTTTAAATAATTCTGTTTTTGCCATTTTATGCTGTATTTAAATAGTGACTAAATTGTCTTAAATTCCTGGGTGTGTGAAATGAGAATTTGTTTATGCCAAAAGATGAAAAAGCAGGGGAGATGAAATTAGTTCCTTTTCCCTTTCCCCTGCTCCAGTGGATCGTCGTTTCTCCGCGAAGCATGGCCCGGTCAAAAAAAATGCTGAGTCACGCGGCAGTGAAAATACGAGTGGATGACGAAATTTTGCTGTGAGATGACGAAATATCTGGTCCTGAACTTTGGGGAACGTTCGAGAGGGAAGTGACGTTAGCAGCCTATGACGTAGGAAAGCGGGCCTCGGGTTGAGGGAAGGACAGACAGATGGATTTTTTTTTTTCGGGGGCTGGACATCATCGAAGGAGGTGAACGGAACTCTTGGAGAGGTCGGGAGTTGAAGGTCCCCAGCGAAGAGGATTTTTTGTCATCGGGAGGACGCTGCGATGGTGGATCCGTTGCATTCGAGGTGTCGATGTGAAGATTTCCCCTGCCAGAAGGTGCTACCTTAGAGGCTGCTGCAGAGCCTCAGTGATAAGTACATTTTCTGAATTTTTCTATTATTTCTCCTTGTTACAAATGAACATTAGAAGGTTTTAAGAGACAGCGTAGTGTAGATTTGAATTTTTGTGTCAATATTGAAAGGATGAAAAAGTAAGCCGACCTCTGGCTGAAGCATGTCTCTTTTACAAGATTATTAAGACGCGTGAAGAAATAATGAGTGGAACTCTGGCTGCTGTAAGGCAAAAGAACTAAATCTAGTGAATCAGTTTAGGTTTATCACATGTAGCCGTATCATATTATGAACATACTTTTTTTCTTATGTAACTGTGTTTGTTATGTCTAAGTAAATCAAACGTGTTTAATCAATTAGATTTGTGAGTAAAGAAGTCGATCGACTATAATTTCCGTATAGTATTAATCAAGACATGTTAATAAATATAAATTATTATTGCTCATTTAGTCTGTGTGCATTTATTTAGCCTTGAGCAAATTGAGTAAGGAACTGGCCTGGTAAGATAAATATATGTATATACGCATATATATTTTGACCTTGGTGTTATTGTGAAGTAAATAATCTGATAGATTTTAAGTCTAATATGCTATTATAATTGATAAATCTTTATATTTTTTTCTCAAAAAAAAAAAAAAGGGAGGAAATAAAGTAATCTGTTTTCAACTTAAATACCACTATACGATCCTTTTTGTTATATATGCATAACCACACAGCAGCAACTATCATTATTATCTAACAAGAGCAATTATTATTATTTATTTTTTATCACTATTAAAGTTGTAATTAATTATTTTTATTGTAAATGACTTTTGAAATTAATAATCATTTGATGCAAAAATAACTGTTTATTTATATGATACTTGAATTACAGTTATAATTTAATTTTTAAACAGTTAAATAATTATAAATACGTTCTTACCCTACCAAAACCGGCTCCGTAAAGCTAGAACAAAAATTATGTAACTACTTTAATGGAATCATTCAAAAATTTAAATGACATATACTGATGACAGTAATTATACTTATTATTTAACACCATTAAAGTTGTTTTTATGATTATTTAACTGTTTAAAAATTAAATTATGACTAATTCATGTATCACATGAATAAAAAATTATTTAATGCTTAAAAATATAAATATTTTAATAAAAGATGTTTGTAAACTTTTTAATTTAATTAAATATTAATTTCAAAAAATATTTTGAAAAATGAAAAAGCACTCGCGGACTCGAACTAGAATGCGAGTACTATAATGACCAAGCTATTCGCGCCTCATCAACAAGGATAACTTGCTGATATATAAGCTGTGCCGAAAGTGTGAGGGATATTTCCTCCGAATTGACTGACTATTGCACTTTAACATTTTAATGGATGAACGCCCTAAAGGTATACTATTAATACGCCAAGTCTCATCCCGAACAGAATTTCCCCAAGTCGTGCCTTCCCCTTGTAAGGAAATAAAAATAAAATATTGATAGATGACTGGAAAGTATTTTATTCTAGCCAAATTTTATGTAATTGTAAGCAAACAATGTATACAAATTTCAAAACCTGAAAGAATTTGTTTCGGTTTAATTTTTTGAAAAATGTTCCCTTCCTAAATAAATTTTCCATGAATTATTAAAAAAAAGATACAGCATAATAATTTTTTTTTAATTCTAAATACTCTTACTTCAATAAAAAGTGTTTATTTGTAGTTAGAAACTTTAAAAAAATTATTGATATTTAAATAAATATTAAAACATTCTGAACATACAATATAAAATTTCAAGTTAAACTGTGAATTATGGCAAGTAAAATTCAAGGAAATTTTTGGAGCTGTGTTCCAAGATGTGTCACCAATATAATTCAATACATATTCGATCTTTTTTCTACAGAGCATTTTTTTCTGTCAACAGATTATATAACAAAATGTGGACAGAATCATTAAAAAATCATCAGATAAAATGTCTAATGCTAAGTAATAGTACAAATTTATTTCAGGCAAATTGAAAAAAAGAAAATTGTTCACTTTAGTCAACAGGACTAACTTAATATTGCTAATTGGTTCACATATATAGACCTGCTAACCTCCAGATTTGATAAAGAAGGACACATTTTCAATTAGACACACACTATCACAATTGCACACAGGGGTGGTGTCAGTGGGAGGACCGGGAGGCTTGATGTGCCCCCTCCCTGTTGGGGAAAAATTTTGTACCCCAGGGGGGTACAGGAAAAAACCCCAGAGCACCAGGTAATTTTGTACCCCAGGGGGGATCAGGGAAAACTTTCGTGCGAGGTATTCAACTAGTTGATAAATCAAGATCTGGCAAAAATTTGAGACTAATTTCATTACATTCGTCCCCTCGTACAGCAGGTCGTGCCCCCCCCCCCTCGGGAAACTCTAACATCACTCCTCATTGCACAGCAGGGCTAACATTTACTTTATTTAACTCACGTACAAATAAGATGGAGGAGGCCTTATAAGACAATCTTTTTTTTACAAAATAAATGAAAATGTATTGATTTTTAAAAATTTCTTAGCTAGGTTTTTAAAATAATCTGATTAGTTTTTTAAAAGACAATTTTTTACTCCTCCTGCTTCCACACATATTTCGCATCTAGACAGTATTGCCAATATAAATTATTGACTTACTTATATATTTTTTATACTTCAGAGTTTTAATTTATGGATTAACATATCTTCATATATATATTTTCGTGATTATAGTTTTTTTCATGTTTACAGTTGACATATTTACAGTTGAGTTCTACTTACAAATAAGTCCTATTTACAAATTACACGCCTACTCTTTTAAAGAAGAAGTTGTTGCAGATTTTGCCCTCTTTAAAAACTGAACAGCAAATTCTTGACTTCACAGTCAACAAATTTCCCAAAGTCTGATTTGAAAGTGAAGACCCAAATTTTGTGCGTCTGTTAGCAACTAAGCTAAAAATCTGCTCACACTCTGCATTGCTGTGTGGGATGGTCAAAATTCCAATCATAACTTTAGAAAAAATTTCATATTTTAACTTCCCATCAGGACCCATTAATTTTCCAACTTTTGACCATTGTATATATATATTTTTTCTTCTTCTATTTAATCAGTAAATCATCCATCTGAAATGCACAAAATCCATTCTGTAAGGAATCAATAGCTCTGTCAAAGATCGTATGTTGTAAGGTTAAAAAAGACGAGGAAACGTCAACAAAAAATTAAGCTGGCAAATGAAGCATCCACAGTTGAATTAATATCAGCAACTTCAGCATTCAAAAGGAAATTTACATTTCATATAATGACATACA
This sequence comes from Araneus ventricosus, assembly GCA_013235015.1. NCBI lineage: Eukaryota > Metazoa > Arthropoda > Arachnida > Araneae > Araneidae > Araneus > Araneus ventricosus. Next base: position 34,375 of record BGPR01016045.1, read on the forward strand.
GTTGTGAAACAGAGTCTAATTGTGGACAGAAAGAACTTTTTTTCATCAGGCTTCAAAGCAGAATAACCAATCACTAAATCAGAATCACTCTTTTGATTACCTTTTTCTTCATAATTGATGTCAAGTAAATATTTATCTGATTTAACAATGGATGGCAAATGTTTTCAGCATATCAAGTAACAATTTACGCAAGATATAAATATGGGGTGTAGTTGACTGCAGTTTGGTATTTGGAATTGCGAAGAAAGGCAGGGTGTTTAACAAAAAACACACACTGCTTTATTAAAATCTGACGAAATAAATAAAAACAATCTTTCTTCATGCGAGATAATCCCATGAGTTTCCAACTTTTTTTTTAACTTTTGATACCTTTGATTCATCTGAAGCAAATGAATCTGTATTCCTTTAATTTGAATAGCAGGTTCTCTTTGGACACTATATTTATTTTCTTCTGAACTTCAGATGCAGATGATGCAATTGTATTTGAACTTCCTTCACCTGAACATGTTTTCTCCTTGGGTACAAACTTTTTTTCCTTCCGAACTTCAGGCCTAGGTGAGCTTAAACAGGACCGATTTAATTTGGGGATTTTATAGTCGCTCAATCCACTAGCGCTGCTACTGCCATTGTTGCGAATTTCTGCTTTTAAAAAGGATGCCAACGGATTCCATTGCTCAACTAATCTTGCTAAACAACGATTTTTAAAAAGTCAACGTGCATACACATGCTTTAAAATTTTTCTACTTGCAGCATCATGCATGGATTGAAACATTTTAAATTTTGCTATTCGCTTAAAGCTTTTCTCCAGATAAAAATATATATCAATGAGAAAGTCTTCAATATTTGTAGGAAACAGGATGCACCCTTCTCAGTTGCTAAATCGATTAGGTGACATGGTCAACCAATGACAACCGAATGCTTAATTTCATTTGATAAAATGCCTGCAACACCAACCTTTTTTCCAATCATCACTGGTGCATTATCTGCACTTAATTCCAAACAATTTTCTAATGGAATATTTGTTAGACTTCAATCCATTTAATATATCAGATTGGCAATATTAACTCCTATGCTG